>JAXGGA010005771.1:0-75257 GCA_038373865.1 Uloborus plumipes
AAGGAAGAATTGGATTATAAACTGCCGGCACAAAAATTGGATTCCGCCTAAAAATTCTCAACTTTGCATAGTTAGTGCGCTTGTTTTTTTATGGATAACTTATCCATTTGGTTAGAATCTGTTATGAAGTGTCTTCTTTTTCCCGAATTAAACCAAAAACTGGTCTACACACTGAAACTTTTGATGTAGTAATTAAAAAAACAATACCTTTAGAAATAACAGGTTTGCCATAAATCTTGGCGGTAAAATGTTTTTCTTACCAATGTTTATCGCCAAACAAATTTAAACACTCGTCGTACTTTTAATTTTGCGAGGAATGCGTCGTAATTAAATGTCTGATTTTTCATTACTACTTCAAACAAATCAAAGCAATGTTTTTATAACATTAAAAATTGAAATTTTTAAGCAAATAATTGAAGATTGATTTCCTTGGCCAGCTCTTATATTTAAATGTCATCTTTTGAAAATTCATTCAGGTTTCATGCTCAACTTTTAAGTTATAAGTAGTTTTTAGTTGGATAATTTTCTTCTGAAGTAAACAATAACTGAGAGATTCTTGACAGTAAATCGCTTCTTTAGGAATCATCAACAAAAACATCAGTTCAGAAAGGCACTTTAAGAAAGTAATTAAAATGGGCATCATCTATTTATTGGGTTTTTATTTTTTAAAATTCTACATTTTATTGTTGGACATAAGTTCATACATTTTTTAGTGGAGGTATTTATTTATTTACTCATCCAGTTTTAGTTATTATACTTCATATAAACTCACAACCAATTTTGAAAAATACATTTTACTTGCCTTAGAATTCACCCAATTATACAGAATTAAAATAAATTATTTTGGGAAAATACTTGAGCGTGCTGTAAATGCGAAAATTTAAGCCCCGTGAATTATTTGTACTTTATATATAGAAGAAACTTTCGGTAAAATTCGCAAAATCACCGAGAAATTAATTCTCAGAGAAAGAACTCCTTAAACAGTACTTAATTTTCTTATTAAAGTTCATTTGCATTATAATTCCATGTAAATGAAATATGATACTGTAAAATGTTGATTTTTTTTTTTTCAAAAATTTTTTCATTTGTATGTTTCAAAGGATAAGACTTTTTTTTTGATACGCAACTCGGAAATTTATTTTTAACGAAATTGTAAAACGCACAATAAAAGCGATAAAGGTGCCAACATAGCAGCGTGCTCTTGTTTACATCTGAGACCGTGGGCATCAAAATGGCGGCATAGGTCAGCCTGTCTTCTACAGGAACTCTAGTTATATCGAGCGTCGACTGTATTTTTTAAAATGCCATTAAAATTAACTTCATATAGGCACATTCTATAACTTAGAATTTTAAATGTCAAGACAAAGAGTTTATAACTGCCTTTTTTTATTCAAGGAAGTTTTATAACTGTGGAGCCACTCTCATCCCGCTAACGAGATCTTCAATTGTTGATATCATAATTTAAGTAGTTCACAATTTTACCTTTTTAAGCCTTTTTTGTTTCTTTTGTTGATTACTTTTATTCAATTTTATTTATTTTTGTTTATGCAATTATCAAACACTTAGTTATAAAACGGTATTAATTACTATTTTTTGCCTGCTAGAATTTTCTGCACAGAAAAAAAAAAGTCAAACGGTGAATAATTTTCGGTGAGCTCGAATCTTAAGTTCCCTGCTCATTTTCAGACGCTGCCATCTGTAAAAATAACTTCATGTCTAGTTATATGTCTACATCTGTCTGATGCCATCTAAATTCCCGCACCAGTAATTAAATACGGACTGCATTTGTTGCTTGTCCTCTCGATTTTAATTGGCCCTTTTCGTCGGTTCGATAAAAGTGTTCCGCTACTTCGAAAATTTTTGTCATAATTAACTTTCCTCTCTCCATCCTACTTCAGCTAATAAATTGGCTTCATGTTATAGTAAATAAGGTTATTAGCAACCGTTTTAGCGTTAACGTCGAAAAGTAGTAGTTGAAATCAATGCTGCTGTGTAGAAAATTCCTTCCGGTGGAGGGGGGGGGGGAGTCCTTATTTTTCAGCAGATTTTTTTAAAACTATCTTTGTTCTTTCTTGGTTCTAAAATATGATCAAAAGGAAAAAGCACATTTGTCGAGAAAATGCTGCAAAAAGCTAAGGCTGTAAATATAACAACTGGGCCGCAATGGACTAGTTTAAATCTTAATACTTTTTTTACGCGAAAGTTTGTATGTATGAATAGATGTTTGTTCCTCTTTGACGCAAAAACTACTGAATGGATTTTAATGAAACTCTTACAATAATGTAGCTTATACATCAGAAGAACACATAGGCTGTAATTTATGAAGATATTTAAAAAAAAATCGATCGGTAGCGCTTTTTTCATTCCAATTTAAGTCACATTTTTCGCATATATCCGAAGTGTAGTGTATCATCTCAAGTCCCTGCCAACAGCTAGAATTGCGTACATGATTTCTGATATTCGTATTGAATATTCAAGGCTTTTTTCAAGTCAAATCACTAAGTAACTTTTTTTCCAGCTTCATGGAGAATACCTCTTACGCTGGATTTAAATTAAAATTATTTGTTTTTCTCTCAATATTTCTTTCTTTTTGGACAGTGTTCCTTTGATTAATCATATCGAGAATGGCATGTTTTTGAGTAGGCTCCTTCTTTTTTCCTCTTTTTATGCATGAGCATAGCAGTGCGGGTATAGCTAGTCAGCAATAAAACGAGATGGATTTTTAAATTTTCTTTTTAAATTAGCATATTAATACTATATATTTCTGCGGGGTGCTCCGTTTTAACTGTCATGGCCTTTATTTTTGCAACCCTTCGTGTACATGCATACTTCCAATAGCAAAACGCTCAAAATTAGGTGCAGAGCTAAGATAATAAAAGTTTGAAGCGAAAAAAAAAGTCAAAAAATACGAAATCTAACTTTTCATACGGACTGCCGATTCCCTAACTTGTGTTTAGAAAAAAAAATCTTGTTTGAAAAACAATTGCAACACAAAAAAAATTGAAAGAGTTGTGGTCAAAACTCGAAGAGATATTCTAGTTCAAAGATTACGGACCCGTGCAAAAAATGAGATCGGAACGCATGGCCTTAGCAGAATGGCCGATTGTCATTCTACTGGAGCCGTAAGCAGCTATATTTTCCCCCCAATCTCTGTCATTGACAGCGAGTGTAAAGTGGTGCAAGTCTCAAAACGCTGCGGTTCATATCTCGGTGAGTATTGATCGAACTAATGTCAGAACTTTTTTATTCGTTTTTTTTTCTATGCTCTTGATTTCTTTAAATAAAAGAAAGGGGACCTAGGGTCCGAAAAAAAGGAACATTTCGTTTTTTTTCTTTTTTTTCGCTTCAAACTTTTAATATCTAATCTTTGCACTTCATTTTGAGCATTTTCGCCATTGAAAGAGTTCGCCATTTAGAACGAACGGTTGCGAAAATAAAGGTCATGACAGTGAAAACGGAATATCCTGTATAATTCTTTTCGGATGACTGACTAAAAACAAATAAATAATTATTTTTTTTTAAGAAAAGTGTTTGACTCTTGTGTACACTGTTAAAACTACAGGTTGTGAAGGGGGTAAAGTTTTAATGGTAAAACATTGTAGCACCAGCTGTGTGAAGATTGGGAGAAGTCTTTTCCTTAAAGAGAGAACTAAAATAACAACGAAAGAAACTTCCTCATTGAGTTGAACCAAGACTTCACTAGCGTTTTATACAGGCTGTATCATTACTCAGAACATCAATGGTAAAGATTTGCCCGCTAGAGAGTGCTGAACAAGGACCACCCAAATGTTTGTTTACATTTATTAGCATATTGTTTCTGCTGTAAAAAGCTATGTTTTCCCTCTCTTTCAGGGTTAAAAAATATTGAGATAGTTAACTGAAGTGGAGTACACAGTGAATTGATGCCGAAGGCCTTATTAGTCCTGCTTTTTAGGGGAAATAAATTCCCTTTTCAGGTAAAGTTAGTCACAACTCATGATTCAGTCATACGACATTCATTTATCTGTTTACTTTCTTCGAATTAGCAACATGTAGCAATGGCGTTCAATTTTGACATCTCTGCATTAATAAAATATACGCTTAAATTCACCAACGATAAATAAAAAATGTAGCAATGAAATAATACACTGAAGTGACAAAAGTCATGGGATACCTCTTAATATCGTGTCGGCCCTTCTTTTGCCCGGCGAAGTGCAACAACTCGACGTGGCATGGACTCAACAAGTCGTTGGAAGTCTTCTGCAGGAATATTGAGCCATGCTGTCTCGATAGACGTCCATAATTGTGAAAGCGTTGATGGGGCAGGATTTTGGGCACGAACAGACCTCTCGATGGTGTCCCATAAATGCTCAATGGGATTCATGTCGGGCGATCTAGGTGGCCAAATCATTCGTTGGAATTGTCCAGAATTTTCTTCAAACCAATTGCGAACAGTTGTGGCCCGGTGACATGGCGCATTGTCATCCATAAAAATCCCATCGTTGTTTGGGTACATGAAGTCCATGAATGGCTGCAAGTGATCTCCAAGTGCCTGCACATAAGCATTTCCAGTCAATGTTCGGTCCAGTCGCACTAGAGGACCAAGTCCATGCCATGAAAAAACAGCCCACACCATTACGGAGCCACCACCAGCTTGAACAGTGCCTTGCTGACAGTTTGGGTCCATGGCTTCGTGGGGTCTGCGCCACACTCGAACCCTACCATCGGCTCTTACCAGCTGAAATCGTGACTCATCGGACCAGGCCACGGTTTTCCATTCATCTAGGGACCAACCGATATGCTCACGTGCCCACGAGAGTCGCTGCAAGCGATGTCGTTCTGTCAGTAAAGGCACTCGAGTCGGTCTTCTGCTGGAATAGCCCAAGAAATCCAAATTTCTCCGCACAGTTCTAGCAGACACGTCCATTGTACGTCCCACATTGATTTCTACGGTGATTTGACGCAGTGTTGCTTGTCTGTTAGAATTTACGACTCTTTGCAGACGTCGCCGGTTTCGATCTTTAAGTGCAGGCGGTCGACCACTGCGCTGTCCATGGTGGGATGTTATGCCTGAAATTTCATACTCTCGGCACACTCTTGACACAGTGGATCTGGGAATGTTGAATTCTCTAACGATTTCCGAAATGGCATGACCCATGCGTCTAGCTCCAACTAACATTCCGCGTTCAAAGTCTGTTAATTCACGTCGTGCGGTCATCATCACGTTAAAACCTCTTCACATGAATAACTTGAACAGAAATGAAAGCTCTGTAAAAGCACTGCGCATTTATACCTGTTCTATGCGATGCTACTGCCATCTGAAAATTTGCATATTGCTATCCCATGATTTTTGTCACTTCAGTGTATTGTTCTAATTTACTATTTTGTTTCATTATTGTTGCTCACACGATCTTAATTGCTACGCAAAAGTTCAGATGTTCATTTTGATGGCGTTGACGCATCAGAGCGATAAATGGCGAATCTATTCGTCGAGACATTTCATTTTTTCATTTTGATGCCCCAGAATGAAATGTACCGTAATGAAATGGTGGTGTACAACGGAAAGACGATTGACAACAAAACATATTAATTTTTTTAGTAACAACTAAATGAGCATATATATTATTTAACTTCGCAGAGATGGCCTATGACCCCTCCTTTTTTCAGGATTGTCCATTTTTAGGAAGGGGTGATACGCAGATGAAAATTGAGGAATGGGATTCAAAATTGCGGCATTGGTTATAAAGCTTGATTACGTCACCTTGCTTACCTTTAATTGGTCTCCCAATTTGAGAAATTAGCCAAAGAGGAAAATATATTTATTTTTGCACAATCGAGAAAGATTTCTCATTGGATGTAAGAAAGTAGGTGGGTCTTGGTTTTATATCTTTCCGCAGCCATTGGCCATTGATTGCAATGCCTCCAACTGTTCATTTAAATTTAAAAACAAAATGGTAACATTAGGGTTGCTATAAAGAAAGCAAAGACTTGTTTTCACTTCCTCGCCAAATGCAGGTGTGGCTCGAAGAATTATTTTATATTTCATAAACTTATCACTTCGCCAAAATGTCGCTAAACTTACAAATGTAGCACACTGGGGTTTTTTTCTTCTCTACCTATTTTAAGGAATGGACTCGTTTTCTCATTTGATTGACACCGGCCATCTAGTCGCTGTTGAATAATAATAGCTTGGTACTAAAGAGCAATACAAGTACGAAAAAAATAAACAAAACTACAATATTGCGACGACCAAATGTATCACGGCGAACTGTGGACTGAATTTTAAAAAGTTCTATTTCAACCTAGCGAATAGATTTCGCCATTTATCGCTCTACGGTGCCAGTGTCGTTTCATAGTTAATTAATAATTAGAATCAATTAAAATGAAAAATAATTCGCTAACTAATTAAAATAAGCAGTTAAAATGCAGAATAAACCAACAAATAAAACTAACTATTAAATAACGTTAAAATATACTAAAATAGAATTGAATGCCAAATTGTAAAATTGTCGCCAACAAATTAACTTTTAATTTTATATTTTATTATCTGATTTTAATAATGATGGTTACCATAAAATTCGATAGATGTCGCTGGACAAAGACCACCGTTTGTTATCCCAAGGATTTTGATCAAATGGAACAGCCTGTATAAACGCTATCTAGTGAAGCCTTGGTTGAACCAACGCCTCCCAAATACTAAATGCCTACTACATTTGCTTAACTACGGGAGACATGGGTTCCACTTTGAGCGCCACCTTGCCGCAATCCGATGATTTCGTTGTTATGGTGATAAATCCAAACAATATTCGAATTAAATTTTTGATTGACTAAATTTTAAATTTAAATTCAGAAATCAACCAATCGTTAATTTCTCTGTCTCGAAGAACTCCGATAGATGTCAGTACGTCGTGAACCAAGGGAGAAATTTTGCTCTGCTAAAAACCAGAAAGCAGTAGGCATTTAGTATTTTGGAGGCGTTGGTTGAACAAGCTCAACTCGCCTGTTTCTCGTTTTAGTGTGACCTTAAGAATTACGAGTTTAGAAATATACGAAATTCATCCTGTAATATGTTTAGTACATAATAAACGAATTTCTATTTAGTGCTTGTGTAAATACGACATTTATGGTGCCGAAACCCAGATATGGCGAACTCAGAAGATCCGAATATTAATGCAAATGTTGCATTTTTAAAAAGTAGATCATAAACTTACAAATTCTCATGAAGAAGATGAACTGAGTTACATTTGTCAACGTTTGGAGGAATGCTTGATGGAAGTTAAACATTTGGATTTTTATTCTGGCTGCGCTAGTGGTTTTGAGTGACAGGCGTGTCAAGTTTGAACTTTGGATTGACTTTCATTGAATTCCCGGAAGAGATGAGATAGTTTTTCTCACCATTTGTACTCTCCAAATTTTTAATGTTGGTATTCGCACCGTTTTGCTTTTAGTTACTTCAAATGTTCATTCAAATCCAAGAATGATGGTTCCTCTTTGATTATTACTTAACTCCCCTACAATGAATAGTTAGACCTGGGAAGTGAATTAACGCAACTGAGTGAAATTTTCAAAAGGAAAACATATTTGTCATAAAATCCAAAAAATTTTCTATTTACTGCTTTGAAAAACACGTACAGTTTGTTTTATTTATGGAGGTTGTTCAACTTCATGCCTCTTCCTCACATCTCTGCTCTCCAGGAAATTAGAAGCAATGATATATTACCTTCAGGTGACGTCACCAGAGTGAGTGACGTCACCGTACATCCGCCCGCATCGCCGGAGATATAAACGGCGAAGACGAAGTGTGGGTCACTGCTTCCAGATTAGTCCGAGGAATACCTATCAACTGCACATATGTGTATATGTGTAAGGTAAATTAAAGCTAATGCAGCTACACACATACACACATAAGGCAGTCTGGCACTGTGGTATGTTTACCGGATCTCCTATTTGCAATTCATTTTGCTAGTGAATTCACCGTGGTATATATAAAAAATTAAAGTGGACAAAAGTAGATATCCGTTTGACGACTTGCTCTGCAGTTCAGCTCAACCCTTTTATAAAAAACTGTTACAGAACTAACATGCTCCCTAAGTTCTACTTTCTTTCATAAATTGAAGGGGAAGTGGATAAAGGTGACATGTGACAATTGATATGGACAGAAAAATGCGAACATCTCTGGGTTATTTTTGGAAAACTAAGATACGTCTACCAGTCAGAGAAATGGTTGGTAACTCAGAATATGACCTCGTTTTACCCGTTGAGAAAAATCCATTAAAAAAATAACGCGACATATTTTTTAAGCTTTTTATAGAAATTTAAAAAATTGTCACATATCATCTTTATCTACTTCCCCCTTCAATTATCGAACGTAAAAAATTAAAAAATAACTTTTTCCCAAATCTTGGGTTTTTGCACATATTGATAACTCTAACAGGACATTTTTTTTTTTTTTCGCGTGAATTCTGTCATGACATATACTAAATATTTGCCCAAAAAAATGGTGGATAAGTAAGTTGCCTCAATTCTGCCAAATTTGCACAAAATTGAAACAAGCGCGGGAGCTTAACTCCCTGGAGGTCCATGCCAATGAAGCCCTGGTTATGATTACGAAAAACATAATTTCAATTTAAGATGTCAAAATTCTTTTTTTTTTAAATTAATAAGTCTTCTCTTGCAGTGCAAGACAACAACACCCTGTGTATCTCAGCCTCGACGAAAATAAATTCTGAAGCCAAAATTTCTCTCGAAACAAAGGATTCGTCCATAATGGGAGGCCAACAACTCTTCATTTATTTAACTCGAGAAAATGGGACTTTTTCCCGCACAAAAGGGAGACGGGGACAGACGCGACAGCGGGGGAAGCCCCGGGAGTGTCGTGCCTCCCAATAACGAGACGTGAATCAGCTCTTTTTCCGCGATATGAAATGTTGTTGTCTCGCTTGTACGGCTTTGCCTCTATAATTAACGGTCTATGAGGTGGCTGGGAGGATGCATCATTGGGCTGTCTATTAATGACGTCAGTCTTTTTCGACTAATTTTACCCACATGCAAGAGCTTAAATTTTTAAGAAGGGGAAAATTCTTAATTTGCCGAATAAAATTTCGAAATGTGCCGATTGATAAAATAGTACCATACGCATACCTTGTACCGTTACTTTATGCGTAAAGACAATAGGTAGCGCTTAAAACAAATAAAAAACAAGTAAGTATTTTCGATCTTTCCTTCAGATGATTGAAAAACAATTGAACTTTGATGAAAAACAACGGGGGCATTAGCGGTACATAGACTAAGGTGCGCCCTCCCCCCCCTCCCCCGCCCAACAAGATTTGTAAGTGCACGCCTTTCCTATTAAACAAATGAAAAAATTTTATCCCGTGAAACTGTCAGTGCCATTTTCCTGGATGATGCGCCATCAACGTTTTAACGTCAAGTTAATCCGTCTATTACATTGAACGCAAATTAACTTTTTCCGGGATAGATTCTGGTTTGACTAAAAGATGAACCCGAAATAAACCTTTCCCGAGATATGTTCTGGTATAACATTACGGCGCACTCAACAAAAAATTACCACGAGAAATACTCGGGCTTGGCATTTTGGAGCATCAGTGCTGTGCCCGAGATATCACAAAATATATTGCATCCCAACAGGGGGCCCATCCCCCCCAAACTCAATGGCGCAAATTCTCCCCCAAAAATTTTCACAATCCTCTCATGTTTTTTATTTGTATCCCACCTTTTTATTTTATTTATTTATTTTAAATTTTATTTATTTTTTAATTATTTTATTTTTAAATATATTATTAATTTTTTAAAAGTTCAAATTGTGCGCAGAATAGAATCGCTTTTTTCCCTTCCAGACATTTCAAGCACACACACACACGCACACAAAAATAAATAAATAAATAATGAAGAAATGAAAGAAATAATTTAAATTAAAAAAATTAATGAATATTTTTTATTAAAAAATCAGTAAATAATTTAAATTAAAAAACTTAACAAAAAATAATTTAAATAAATAACTAAATTAGTTTAAAAAATCCCCCGCCCCCCAAGGTTTTGATGGCGCAACTTGCGCCATAATCCCTCCCTGTGGGCACCCCTGCAACCCGAAATTTGCGGAATCGTCAGCCCGCATGTACCGAATGAGAAAAATGTTTGGGAGGTCCGGGTGATTTCCCGTACCTCCCCTGGGGGGGGGGGGGGCGCCTGCACACACACTCACACCACTACACACAAACACACACCTATCGGAATTCATCATTGCGAAAACCATTTGCGCTCAAGGTGTCAAAATTCTTTTTTTCTTTTCAAAATTAGTTTTCGTAATTTTTTAAAATGTTTTATTATTTTTAACTTAGTTAATTTAGTAATTGATTTTTTGCAAGAGTTTAAAGACCCGCTGTGTCTTCTTTTATGCTTAAAAAATAATAATAATAAATATTGTTAGTTAATAAAATTTATTACGAATTATTATGTTTTTCCATTTTATCGTTAAATAAATATCGTATTTCTACCATAAATATCGCTCATTATTCTCTGGAGTAAAAGTCTTGTTAGGGATGCAAAAGTTTTGCAATGAATTATTTAGAACTGCTCCATGTTTTAAACAAAGTTTTAACCACACATGACGCAGTAAAAGGAGGGAGCCCTGGAATTCCCAATAATGTAACATAGTGTTGAGTTGTTTAGGCGTTACTATAGCAACGGGCTGATGGCTGCTATGGAAACTGAGGCTCTGCCATACAGGAGGAGGAAGAGGAAGGCCCCTTTATTCCACGACTCTACTCGCTCTAGGCTTCGGAATAAATCCGCCTCGCTAAAAGTATTCTCGGTTTTCCACAAGAGGAGATTTCTTTCTTTCTTTTTTTTAGGGAAACTTTTATTATTAATTCCCTTTTTGTAATTTTTTTGTTATTTTAGTTCATAGCATCGATCATGTAACACTAAAGAGTATTAATACAGTAGACCCTCGTTTTACGCGAGGATTACGTTCCACAAAAATGACGCACAAATTAAAAATGCGTAAGGGCTCCACATCAGCGAAAAACCGACCGAAACCGAAGGCAGAAACCAAAAATTCGGGTACTTTCCATTCCCTTTAAATTCAAAGTACGCGGATTTGCGTTTTCTGCCTTCGATTCTGGTCGGTTTTCTGCTGATGTGGAGCCAGGCCCTAAATCTTATGTAAGGTAGGTGCGAGTCATTAGGCATATATCTAAGGGAGATTTGAAATAAAACTAGAACTAAATACTGTTGGCCCCGCTTAATCGGGTAACGGTTAAACGAATACCCCGCTTGTACGAATAAAATATCCCGGAACCGAATATTTTCCATGCCATAGACGCAATGTTAAAGATCGCCGCTTAATCGAATAATATTTCTTGGAACCGACAGTATTCGTTTAAGCGGGGCCGACGCCGACGGTATCCGAATCAACAAATTGTAATATTAATTAAACATAAAGATCATATACCATAAGAATCTAGCAAAAAAATGACCACTTTTTCTGATAATAAACATGAAATTTTGCGTTTCTTTTAAGCCTTATCATTTGGCTTTATTAGTTGGCCTGTTGTAGGATAATAAGGCCTAATATTTTAAGACGGAAGGAGACTCTCATAAATAATCATGATAAGCTTCTAACATTGGTAATTGAAATCAACCATAATATTTTTGCTGCACCATTGTTAACAAAATTTTACAATGAAAACGTCTTCTTAAAAATATGATGTAATAGGTTAAGAAGTTTGGAATGACTTATTTATTGATTAATTTATTTTACTTTTTAAATATTGGAGGAAACAAAGCGCTCCATATCATTTTTGCTCCTTACCATCCGTTCTACTCCATATCATTTTTCTTATTTCATCATCGAAACGGCTACCATGATTGGGTCCTGTGTCAGTATTTAGCGGATTGTAACTGCAATACTTCACACACTCCAAGGTTCCCCGTACCTACCACAACTCGTGGTTTAATCGGGATAGGACCCTGAAGAGCGCTCTGTTATTTTTGAACCAGAACCAAGGGTCGAGCAAACCCTTGGCCCAGCACCCCCAGAGGTATCGTTTCACTTGGAGGACTTTGTGAGCACGACATTTTTAACGTCCCCCAGCCACCATTAATTAAGACGGTGGATCTTTGATCGGCTGGGATCGAACCCGGGTCCCACCGGTCACGAGTCCGACGCCTTATCGATCGGGCTACCACGACTCTGTAACTGTAATACTGTCGGCATCGCTTAATTGGGTAACGGATAAACGAATACCCCGTTTATACGAATAAAACATCCCAGAACCGAATATTTCCCCAGCCACAGACGCAATGTTAAAGACCCCCGCTTAAACGAATAATATTTCTTGGAACCGGATAAACGAATAACCCGTTTATACGAATAAAACATCCCAGAGCCGAATATTTCCCCAGCCACAGACGCAATGTTAAAGACCCCCGCTTAAACGAATAATATTTCTTGGAACCGGATAAACGAATACCCCGTTTATACGAATTAAACATCCCAGAACCGAATATTTCCCCAGCCACAGACGCAATGTTAAAGATCCCCGCTTAAACGAATACCCTGCTTAATCGAATAATATTTCTTGGAACCGAGAGTATTCGAAAAGCGGGGCCAACAAAATCTTGTAACTTGATGGCGCCCGTTTCCGTTCCGAAGCGGCCGAAATCCCGAGCCACGAGCCGGCACAACTTTTCCAAGAAACGGACCTTTCCAGAATTAATGAGGTACGGCTAGAGCAGAAGCGGCGACATGAGAAGAGGAAAGGATTCTCAATTCTCAGAAAGAGAATACTTCGTAACTGATAGTTTGTTATTCTTGAGAATTTAAGTTCTCTTAACAAGTGCCCCCCCCCCCGCCCCCCAATAGCGTACCTCAAGGCAGGGGGTCAGCGTCAGTGGCGGACTACAGAAATTGTACTCCCTCTTCTCATGGTCGCCTTGATGGGAAGTCACGGTAGACCACTGTGACCTCCCAAATAATTCCTTGTTCAGAAAATATTGATTATTTGGCAAATTTGAAGACAATACTGTCGTGCTAAGCACAAAAGGCGTATCTGTACTTTTAAACAAAATTGAATTATCGCCACCAGGGGGCTCTTGGAGACGTATTTTACCTTAATACAAAATTATATGATTATTTGAGAACGAGAAATATTTTTTTAAAAAATTTGACAAAATTTCATCAGAATTAAATACATGGTGGCGCAAAAATTTAAAGAGCAATATTGCAGTTGGAGCTCAACTGCAGATACCACTTTTGCGCTTAGCACGGCAGAATACTGCAACTAGGAGAAATTTTTTTCTTCAATGTTTTGCTTCTAGTATAATAATAATAACAATAATGATAATAATATGAACTTATTTTTTGTTATCGGTCAAAATACCGCTCCACTGGCTGCTGCGCCCGTGTCAAGACCCACTCCTGAAAAATTACGAATCTATCGATACCTGGTTCGATGGTCAGTTCACTGGCGTTCGTGAGAAAGAAGGATGACCGATAGATAAATGCATAAATAGATACCCTCAGTTTTTAATAATATTAGGAGATTGAAATTCAAGATTATTTTCCTGTCGAAATATTAACTGGTAAAAGTTTGTCTTGACACTAAGTGATGAAAAGAAACAAATACTATCGGCCCCGCTTAAACGAATATTGTCGGTTCCAAGAAATATTATTCGATTAAACGGGGTATTCGATTAAGCGGGGATCTTTAACATTACGTCTATGGCATCGTTTCCGAGATATTTTATTCGTATAAGCGGGGTATTTGTTTATCCGTTGCCCGATTAAACGGGGACGACAGTATTTTCAAGCAAAAGACATTTTTTATCTTCTTTACCCCTTATCTTATGCTTTCTTCGGATTATCCGCGATTTTCGTCATCTGCGATACCCGTGCCACCCAATTCCGCGGATAATCGGGAGTGCACTATATGGCCTAAAAATAGTTGATGGGAGGGGTTAGCCCCCCTACCCCACACTCAACCCTTGCTGTCGGACGCTCGGACGTCCAGGAATTGGATGCAACAAGCAATAGCCAATTATTTTGCAGCCCCAACCTGAAGTAACGACTCGGAGGACTTTTCTTGCGAATCTATCATCGAAACCACAGGATTCCCTACTGCAAAAACATGCTCTAGGTCTATGATTGAAGACCGCTACTGTTAGTAGAATCAATCGATCTCTTGTGCGCCCACCGGACACCACCCAGTTCACAGACGTTTGGAGCAAACTGCAATCAGTTTTTTTTTTCCCCGGAATCAGTTATTACCAATACCAGTCGGAACTGAGTCCCCAAAAATCGGTTTCTTTCGGTGCGGGTGCGAACCTGCACTGAGGACCACTGTTGGTTTTGAGAGTCTGTTATTACCAATACCGTCGGCATTATTAGCTGTGGCTCCAAGACCGGCTTCTTTCTGCGCGGGTGCGAATTAGGGACAGCCGGGACTGTCATTAAGAAAAGGGGGTGTCCGGTTTCTCCCTTTGAAAAACCAATGTTTTTACATAGAGGTCTGCGTGGTTTTTGCAGCTTTCCAATGGAATTTGCATGGAGTTCGCACATCCTTTAAAGCTACAGTTTTGAAAACGTTTCGTAAGAGAGCTCCTGAACCCGCCAATCCCTAACATTACCAAAGATCTGCTAAAACTGCGCGTTTAGAGATCAGTGGCGCAGTGGCGGCGATTGGGGCCTAAAAGTGAGGAGGCAAAAAATTTTTTTGGAAGCTGTGCCCTCGATTTTAGGCTAGCTTTTAGTGACATAAGGAAAATAGGCTTCAGGGGCTCTCTCCCATAAATGCTTCGGAATTACAGTTTTAAAGACGCAGTTTTGGCAGCGATTGGGGAATAAAGAGGAGGTTTGAGAGCTTCATCAATGGGCTCTTTCCCGGCAATTCTTTGAGGTTTAAAAAAAAAAAAAAGACAATAACACAACATATGGGTGATTCTACAAATACGGGAATATTTCTAACATGTAGATTTCAAAAAAATAATTTAAAATTAAAAATCTAAAAAACTCAGCAAACTACTTTATAAGTTGCATAATTAAAATAGAATATCAGCAGAGCTTAAATATTTATTTTATTGTATTTTTGGATTTTTATTTTTTTTGAATGCATATGTGAATGATAAAAAGGACATGTGGATGACACAATGGGTATGTGAATAACACAATAAGTATGTGAATAACACAAACACGATAGGTATATTAATGAAATTTTTTAACCTGTAAACTGTTTGACATAATTTTTAAACATTGTACTGTCATAGTTTGGCTTTGATTCATCCACGTGTCACATGTTGGGGCATTTGAATGACGTTAGAAAAAGGGCATGTGGATGTCAAAACACAAGTAATGTGTTCTCAAAAGGTCATTTCTGAATATTTTTCGGTCTAACTTCGAATAAGAACCAACAAATGCAAGCTTTAGGACAATTCATTATTTATTAAATGTATATTTTACTTGCATTCTGTGGGCCATGTTAATGACAAAGATGAAAAACACTTGCCTTGAAAGTACAGTTTAGCTTGCTTTTTATCAAAAAGTAATTGCAGAATAGCAAAATTAATCTTCAGCCAGGAATAATAAAGTTCCACGCTTTATTTTAAGATGTGTTGCCAGATTTTGAAATAAAACATTTCAGAGAAAAATATCTATACTTTTCAGACATGTGAATGACTGATAATCGCTGGAACAAAGTTTAGATTAATTTTTAGAGATATTACTTTCGCATTATTTTGCTTTTTTTGTGATTTACATCTTGCACACATTCACATTTATAAATAAAAAACTCTTGAGAAAAAAATCACTTTTTTAAAAAAAAATCTATATTCCATTGATTGTGAAAATGGGACCTATAGGACAGGGCATGTGGATGACATTTCAATGTAATATTTTATTTTTAAATGAATAATTAATTATTGACTTTGTTGATAATCAGAATTATAGAACAAAAGACGCATAAAAATATTCCAAAATAGTGTTTTATTAAATTAAAAACGAAAAGAGCAATCAATATGGAACACAAATTTACCCATTTTTGTAGAATCACCCATATACATTTAAATTATTGCCAAAAATGATGACATTTAATGTGAAAAATATCTTTGAAAGCTAAAAAAGACCAATAACAAGCTTTTCTGCAGTACATCATCACCTTAATAAAGGGGAACACTAAAGTGTGAAAGACCCGTTTTTACTGCGTATAATGCGACCACGGATAGTCGGGACTATACTGTATTTTGTTTAGTCCGAACTTTCATCAATTCGGACAACTTGGAATGCTTATTATTATTCGATTAATTAGGTTCCACTATATTTCGCTCAAGTGACACTACGTGGTTAACGAAAATCAGTCACATAAATTAATGAATATTCAGCAGAAAAATCATCGATTTAATAATTTAATTTGGTAACTATGCCAGCTCTCTCCCAGTAGATTCCCATCCCCAGAACTTCTGACGTCAGTCATGACTGCCATTCTAATTACATATTTCATTCGTCGAAACTTCCCGATGGAACAATGCTTTGTTTACTTGATTCGTTTGGGCGATCCATTAATTATATTTGCCTCTCAAGAGCTTGTTTTTAAGTCTGAAAGCACGAACTTGGGATCATCGGTTGGGATTTGCTTATCCGTCTTGGGAACCAACTTTTCATATTTGAAGTGCAATGCCGAGAGGAGCTTGAAGGAATTCCTGAGTTCTTTTAGCGCTTCACAGACCGCGAAGTAATTAAAGCAGTTCAATACCAAGTTCATTATGGTAGTTTTAGTCTTGCAATCATGGCCGTTGGGTTTTTAAGGTTCAAACCCTCAGTGAAATTTTCCAAAACTATTCCAAAACATTCTTTTCACACGTTGTTTTTTTTTTTTTTTTTTTTTTTTTTCTGAAAACATTATTATCACTATTTTATTTTTAATTCTCTGTCCGAGCAAAAAAAAAATATCTTTGTCTTTTGTCCGAGCAAGAAAACATTCCTTGTTAAAAATAAATGAATAAATAAATATAAAAACGTTTCATCTGATGTGTTTTTATGTTAATGTTGTGTGTGTGTGTGTGTGTGTGTGTGTGATTACGTTTTATGTATTGCTGTGATTTATAGCTCAAAGGGTTATTTACATTTTAATAATTATAATTCTTAAGTCGTTTGGAATTAAAACCAGAAAAGTCCATTTTTGGTGAAAAATAATTTTATTTAAAGAAAAAATACAAGTTTAAATGCTCCTTTACCGTTGGCTTGAAGGCAATAGATCCGAAACCACCAGATCTCAACAAAAAGTGAAGACAAAATAAGAGTTTTAAGTCAAAGCCCCTTTAGACCCACTGTACCGTAGGCGGAGCTACGCATTTTGAGAAACGGGTTTTGATAATAAACGACGCAATTATTTTGCGTATCTCCATATATTATTTCTCTAAGCCGAATCCTATACCCGGTCGAAACTCGCTCATTTCTTTATCGAATTGCAAGAAAATTTATGATTTTGAAGCTTATCCCGTGGGCTATTGACGAAAATTAGACCCACCCTCTAAAAAGTGTCGGTTCGTTTTTTATTCGAACTTCAATTTTTGGACACAAAATTGACTCTATCTAGCGAAATAATTGTCGTATCGTCTCCATGTTGATTTCATTCGAAAGATTAGAAAAAATGCGTTCTTTAGAACGTTTCTCCGCTAGCGCCGCGTAACGACAATCTCGAAAATCCACGTTTAAGCGACTTATAAGCGATTGAAGTTTGAAAAAGTTAAATTTTTTGCTCAACTGTCAAAATCGTTACATTGTTGTTCAAATCAATTTTAAATGCGACATTTCAAGCCAAGGCTTAGCTCGGTAAACCTTAATTGTAACTTTTATTGTTTCAAAATCTATGGTAGTTTTGCGATAACGTTAGTATTTAGTTTAGTAGTAGCCTTGGGTATTTGATTTTAATATAGAGTCAACTATCACTTTTGTAGTAGTTGTAAAAGTGAACGTGTCTTTGATCTCTTTGAAAAGTTGTCAGAACGACGGCAGTAGATGGCGATGTTGTGCAAATGAAGCCAATAAAAATTGTCGTATTAAATTTTAAGTTTAGATTTTTTTTTTTTTTTTTTTTTTTTTTTTTGCGGAATTCCGCACGGGTCACCTAGTTTGCAATTATTACTTATCTTTACTATTTGTGAATAAACCATAGTTTCATTCTTGCTCGTAATTCTTTTATTAGTCTTTGCTGCCTAAAAAAAGCACTACCCCGACAAGTTTTTTTTTTTCGGTCAACTGGTCAAAAAAAAAGTTAAGAAACGCTTCTGTGGTGTAGACAGCATAACACAATAGACATTGTTTCTTGAACGAAAGTTGAGAATTAAAATGTAAAGAAACGAATGAATAAAGAAAAAAAATCTGACATAAATCATTAAGAAATTTAATTTCTGGGAGAGAAGAAGATGAGAAAATTAACAAGCCTCGAGGGAAGAATGATAAATGCGGTAAAAAGCAACATTGTGTTAAATAACGTGGGGCAGTGAACTTGTACACAATAGACAGCTGTCTTCACCAACAATGGCGTCCATTGGAGATGAAGTATCCATATTGTTTCAGAACCGAAGACCCAATGTATCCCTATGCTGCTGTTGAATTAAGTCAATTTTTGTGCGGTCCGGAGCAGCTAGATTTTTTTTCTCCCACGGACAGAGACCTTTTGTTATTAAAATGATGCCAGAGTTTCAAAGCTGAATTCAACAAATAAGCAGGATAGGACGTCTGTGTTTATTCAGTTGTGTTGGTTTTCCTTTCGCGGGGTAAAGCATTTGCAAAACAAGCAGTGTTTAGGGAAAGTGGGTCACAATGTTTATATAGTGAGGCAGGGACGGATACAAGGGAGGGGCGATCGCCCCAATCTTGGGGGTCTCACTACTGATAAATTTTCAACATTGAAGCTCAAAAAATTGTCCAGATGTACACCATTTTTGATTTTGCTAAAATTGTTACATGGTGGGTGCTTCTAAAAATTTCAGAAGACACGTATTTTTTCTTTTCCCCCCAAAAAAAATTTGGGAACCTGTAAAAATTCGTAAAGTTTAGACCGACTTAGTGTTTTTGTAAAATCGACTTTTTCTAAAATTTGATTGTCTCAGCACGTTGAGCTTAATTATATCATCACATTTAGTGTCCAAACCAAAGACTTTCGCCGATGGGGAAAAAGTGCCTTTAAGAGTGCAGGATATTTGCCCATAAGTCTGTCACTTGTTTGTGAAAACACACATACTCTAGTTTAAAATACACTCTCATCAAGTTCCCTGTTGGCCCTAAATGCACGGAAATATAAGATAACGAAGCAGGGCCTGATTAACGCACGGTCCTACAGGTCCGTGGACCTGGACACCACAATTTTAGGGGCACCAAAATAGTGTACATTTCTTTCTTTCTTCTCGTTTTGGGGACAATTACTTTGAAAATGAGCAGATTTTCTTATGAGAGGGGCACCAAATTTCTTCAGGACCTGGGCACCATTTTGGCTTAGTCGGGTCCTGTAACGAAGTGTACACAACTAGTTAGGTGCGTCGTTAACACATGCACTTTTCTCATCTTGAGGTGCACTTTATGAGCAACCAGGACATTTCCCCATAGGTCTGTCTCTTGTTTGTGAAAATACACATACTCTAGTTTAAAATACACTCACACACATCAAGTTCCCTGTTGACCCTCAGCGCAGAGGTCACGAAGCGTACACTTTTTCGTTTCTGTACGTACAAAAAAGGCCATTTTTCGTCACCACCGAGGATTAGTCTTGCAACTATACCCTTCCATTTGTGTTGATTTACTTTATTTTCCATTGTGTGTTATGCAAATTGTTTCTTTTTGTCAGGGTGGGTGTAGTACATGTTAAAGAAAGAAAAAAACTCGCTCTTTGAAATACCTGTCCTTGAATTCAAGTAATCTGGGTTTAGAGCATCAAAAATATGTGTGCATGTTTTTCCTATGTAAACAAAGGTTGTGGTTTTTTCTCTTGTAATAGAAACAGTTGTACAGGTAAGTTAATTTGTTATTTCTAAGTTCATTCACCGCTTTTAGAAATGGCTTAAAAATTCTGTGCAAATAAATTGATATAGCCAGTCGTAAATTTCATTGTCCTACAAAAACGCGAAAGAACTTTTTCAGGTTACATAGTTACTGTTAGAGCTCTCTATCTAACAGGTTGAAAAATGTAGTTATTCCCTTTTTGCCATTAAAATGTAGATCTCCATCAAAAAATAAAATAAAATAAGTTCTTTAAAATTTGAGTTTCTTACTCCTGCTGCGAATTCCTGAAAAACTATATCTATGGTCACAATCGTGAAACTTTTGAAGTTGAAACTTTAAAATTAAAAGTAATTAGAAAACCAGAACTTATAGTTTATTAATTTGATGAAAATTTGTTGTTCAACTTCAAGGTTTTATTTTAACACTTAAAGGGTCACCCTTTTTTACAGTAGCGTAAATAGCGGCGCGGGAGGGGGGGCGCCAGAGGTTTGAGGGCGCACGATCCAGAAAAATAGCACTATATTAGTTATACCGGAAAAATGTTTTTTATATTTTACTAGGGGGATATGGGGCACACTTACAAATCTTGCAGGGGAGGGCACTAAAGTCTATGTACGCTACTACTTTTTTATCGAAGAACATCCAGTCCTAAGCATCTATCATCCAGCCCCTAACATTTATTTGAATTTTGGTGTCTTGAATTTAAATTTTTTGCAATGGATAGCTGTTCGAGCCATTTGCTGAAACAAGAAACCCAACGTGTACGGTCCTAATACAGTTAGGGATTATGAAAAGCATAATTTGAGTTTAAGGTGTCAAAATTTAAATTAATGCCAAGAGCAGGATGTTAAGCTGGTTGCTAGATGTTGTGTGCTAAATTTTGTGAGTCTTTTTGTTGAAATTATTTTTTAATTATTATTACTCATATTTTCATTAATAAATTATTTATTTATTTATTTATTTTTATTATTTATTTATTTTTTACAATTTATTTTATTTATCTTTATTATTTATATATATTTATTTGTTATTTTTTGTTTGTTTATCTACTTATTTTTATTGTTTATTTGTTTATTTTTGGAGGGAAATATGTTTTGTGAGAGAAATTCTCACTCGTAATCTCGTTTCACTTCTTTCGACGCAATCTCTGGATGGTCAAACATAAACAACGTTCATTGCATTTGTTTTGAGATACTGTCGGCCCCGCTTAAACGAATACAGTCGGTTCCAAGAAATATTATTCGATTAAGCGGGGTATTCGTTTAAGCGGGGATCTTTAACATTGCGTCTATGGTACGGTTCCAGAATGATTTATTCGTATAAGCGGGGTATTCGTTTATCCGTTACCCGATTAAGCGGGAATGGCAGTACTTTTTTAAACTTCTCATCTCGCTAATATCCGCTATCGTGGTTTTTTCTCATTTTCCCCCAGATATCCAATTTCAAAAACGCGTATTTACGGCTTTTTGTCGCGCTCGCAACATCCGCTCTTCTCCGAAAAATAAGTGTCTGATTCAGGCCACCCTCTGAAACTCGACCTGGACACAAATTTATGCTGATCTCTCACGATAGTGTTTGGATTACCATGCATTTTGCAGGGTCCTTTTTTTTCTTCAATATTTTTGTGCAAAAAGCAGATATGGCACAATTCCACTTAAAGACACAAGTCCACTAATTTTTGCCATATATCTGCTGCAGTAATTTAGCTGAATCTTCGTTGAGAACTGAACTCAATGTTTTCAGGGGGATGGAACCAGGGGTGCCCACAGGGGGGGGGATTATGGCGCAAGTTGCGCCATCAAAATTTTTGGGGGGGATTTTTTAAAACTAATTTATTTATTTAAAAAATATATTTTTTAAATTTAAATTGCTAATTTATTTTTTAATTTAATTATTAATTAATTTTTTTAATTTAAATTATTTCTTTTATTTCTTTATTATTATTTATTTGTTTTTTTTTTATTTGTGTGCGTGTGTGTGTGTGTTTGGAATGTCTGGAATGAAAAAAAAGCGATTCTATTCCACGCACAATTCGAACTTTTAAAAAATTAATAATATATTAAAAAAATAATAGTTACAATTTAAAAAAATAAATAAAATACAAAAGGGGGGTAAAAAAGATAAAAAGCATAAGAGGGTTGTGAACATTTTTGGGGGGGGGGGGAATTTGCGCCACTGAGCTTGGGGGGGATGGGCACCCCTGGATGGAACCCTCCCCCCTCCCCCACCCCAGAAAAATTTAATGACAGGCCTGCCTCTGTACTGAGGTAACATTAAAAAAATATATATGTCTTTGCTTCTTTTCTTGTTTTTCCTTTCTGTCTCTTGTTCTTTTCCGCTCTCTCCCTCTCTTGAATACTTGTAAATACTGTAATTCTTTCCGTTTCGATATGTGCGAAGTTGGCGGTGCTTTTTAGCGTTGATTACTAAGCTTGTAAAAGAATAAAAAGGATATAATTTTAAAATATATTTTACAAAAAACTAAAAAATACGCTTTTAGAGTGAATCAAAACATTTTATGACACTCTGATTCCCCTTTGATTTTCAAAGCTATTGAATGTCCGCTAAGTTTACATACTCTCACAATACATCAACATGTAATAGAGTTTAGCCTTTAGTATTAATAATAGTATTAAATATATTATTTTTATCTTTGTAAAGAACGTGAATTTTATCTTTTATTCAGAGTTACATACATACATACAAATGAATATAAACCCACATGTGAAACTAATAAAAGCGTTTAAAAAAAAGGGGGGGGGGGAGCTTATTTGTAACAATAACTAAGTTATTACAAACAAATAAACATAGACAACAAATAAACTTAGTTATTACAAACAACTAAACAAACCCACATATGAAACTAATAAAAGCGTTTAAAAAAATTAAAAAAAGCTCAGTTATAAAAAAACTCGGGTACCCGGCCCTGCCCGGGTTTCGGCCGGTTATGGTGTTTTAGTGACACTCGTTCATGAATTTTTCAACATTAAAGTGCATATCTATACACACAATGGCTACTTTTGTAAACAATGGCAATTTTTTCTGACTGGAGAAACTAAAAAACTGTATTACACACCTTAATTACAAATGCAAGCTACAAATAATGCTTAGGTAAATCGGAAATGTTATAAGCTTGGTACAGGGTGCGGCGGAGAACCTTGCAGACTTGAAAAGTCAACTAAGGGAAAAGTACATCATGTATCAGTTTACTACTTTTTATAAGATATGGTTCTGAATTTTCATATTAGTTTGATTTAAAAACTACATCGGGAAGAATGACGGCCCCTGTTAATGATGCACTCATGTACCCTAGATTTCTTGCACTCTTTCGAGCATATCGACTGATGAGATGTTGGCGATAGCGAGCCGGATGTTGTTCTTCAAGCATTGCAGGGTCCGGGGCTTGTCGTTGTAAACGATTGATTTGAGATACCCCCATAAAAATAGTCACAGAGTGTTAAATCGGAAGAGCGGACCGGCCACGGTACGTCACCTTCCAAGGAGACGTTATCACTCAACTGGTGAACCACAGCAAGTTTGTAGGGATGAAACTGGAGTTCGTTGTGAAGAATTCGTCTCAGTGTCCAATCAAAAATCCCCAAAGCAGCAGCGTGTTTACGCGCCGAACGCCTGGGAGAGCGCAAAAACGACTCCCTCATTTTTTCGACGTTTTCTAGGGTTCTGGAAATTCGTTGACCTCCTGGGCCTCTGTTTGCCACACTCTCACTTTCCCTGAATGTTTTCACCCACAAAACAGTCGATTCCCAGCCAAGAATGGGAACAACGGGCTGAATTTTGAACCGAGTTCGGAAGGCACGTTGAGTGGCGACCACCGAAAGATTATTTGAAAAGTAAGATTCGGCGGCGAACGCTCGTTACTCCTTTGTCCAACGCATGGCGACAACTAAACTATGAGATAACAAAACTTCAGGACCCTCTCTTTAAAATGAGACTCTTCCCACTCCTTTCTTACCACTCCTTGCTAATTAGCATCCAATTATAATCAGCAAGTTTCTCTGTCGCACCCTGTAAAATCAATCGCACTGGAGTCAAGTATTTCCAAACATTACACGTAAAATAAGTCCCATCATTAGTTTATATCCTTGTGACTACATTGGTGAAAACATCTTATATACCTAACTTAGAAATTTTTTGACTATAAACATTTTCTGTTCTCTAACTGTTGCCAAAATCAATTATCTTTTTATTTAGTCTCGTTAGCAATTATTGGCACAGATGAATCTAAAAATCCTAAGAAAGCAATAAATTTCATACTTACTCCAGAGAAGCCTTGGTTCACATTTTCATTATGATCACCATTAATATTGTTGTTACCAGGCAAAAAAATTTTGCAACAATGGACTGAAAAATTAATCATTTAATGGAGGAAACTATATGAAATTTACTATTTTCCATAATAACTTTTTTAAACTAAGCTTTTTAGAAATAAATTATAGCTTATCCTGCTCCCTGTTACTGCAGCTATCTACGGTGAAAAAATGGTTAAAATCGGTTCAGTAGTTTTGAAGTTTACCCCGGACATTAGGGTGGGGCGAAAAATAAAAAGTTTTTCAGATCAATTTCTAATAGTTGCCAAAAGTTGTCTTTGGTGATCGTTAGCTTTTGTGCAGAATTTGAGAAAAATCGGTTAATATCTTCAGGGGGCGCTGCGATCGCAAAGTTTTATCATAGCTTTTATCGGGATTTTATGGTTAAAACATGAAAAACAATGCCGTTAGCTAATCTCATTGCATTTTTTTACTCATAAGATATATTCATGCATTCAAAGCATATGAAATACACTAGGTGGCCAAAAGTATCCGGACACTTTCAAAAATTCACATTTTTACATATAGCTCGAGAAATAAGTGATCAATTGTTCTTTAACTTTAGTCATACAAAATATAGGCTTCACCGAACATTTCCAAGTTGAAATTAAATTACCCTTGCATTTGGGGGACGACAAGAAGGGGGTTGAAAGAAAAACCGCTTTTTGACCATAACTCATCGAAAATAGCTCGGAATAAGCTATCAATTTCAGTAATTAATTAGCATACTATGTATAATTACTGTACAAATTTTTATGAACGTACCACTCTTACTTCTGAAGATATGAAACATTTTTGAAAAAACGGCAATTTTATTTGAAAGTTTTTTGCTCATAACACGCTGAGTTTTTGATCAAACCTTATCACAACTTCAGGAAAGATGACAAAATACAAGAGAAAGAACATACTAAAACGGTAAATAAAAATATTAAAAATTCGATGAGATATGAACGTTAAAAGGAAATAATTTTTCACGGCGCATGCGCGAACGACAGAAATTTATAACTACAAAAATATTGTAGCCTGATTTATACTGCATCTTATAAAAAAAGTTCCAGTTGAATATCATGAAAAATGAAAAAGATATCAGCGATCTAGTGAGCTGTATTTCATTCATTCGCTGACACTACATAAATAGTGAGGGTCTGTCCACAAAGAGCTATTTTTAAATTAAAGGTTATTGCGTCGTCGTTCAAAACCAACGTTTCAGAGGGTGTCCGGATACTTTTGGAAACCTACGTATAAGGTCTTTTTGGCCGAACAGACGAAATGTGACGACAATGTCGAATATAAATTTTCAAACTGTATACAATTTAACATTGAAAAAAGATGATCGATTGTCACCACACTATTCGTGGACAACCCCTCACTATTTATGTATTGTCTGCAAATGAATGAAATACAGCTCACTAGATCGCTGATATCTTTTTCATTTTTCATGATATTCAACTGGAACTTTTTCTATAAGATGCAGTATAAATCAGGCTACAATATTATTGTAGTTATAAATTTCTGTCGTTCGCGCATGAGCCGCAAAAAATTATTTCCTTTTAACGTTCATATCTCATCGAATTTTTAATATTTTTATTTACCGTTTTAGTATGTTCTTTCTCTTGTATTTTGTCATCTTTCCTGAAGTTGTGATAAGGTTTGATCAAAAACTCAGCGTGTTATGAGCAAAAAACCTTCAAATAAAATTGCCGTTTTTTCAAAAATGTTTCATATCTTCAGAAGTAAGAGTGGTACGTTCATAAAAATTTGTACAGTAATTATACATAGTATGCTAATTAATTACTGAAATTGATAGCTTATTCCGAGCAATTTTCGATGAGTTATGGTCAAAAAGCGGTTTTTCTTTCAACCCCCTATCTTGCCGTCCCCCAAATGCAAGGGTAATTTAATTTCAACTTGGAAATGTTCGGTGAAGTCTATATTTTGTATGACTAAAGTTAAAGAACAATTGATCACTTATTTCTCGAGCTATATGTAAAAATGTGAATTTTTGAAAGTGTCCGGATACTTTTGTCCACCTAGTGTAACTCACAAAAAATAATTTTATATGATATATTTATATTTCAAGCACTTAAAAAGAAACAAAAACGTGAAAAAAAGTGATTTTTTTAAAATATAAATATATCATATAAAATAATGCTTGTGAGTTATTTCATATGCTTTTAATGCATGAAAACATCTTTTGAGTAAAAAAAACGCAAAGAAACTAGCTAAAGGCATTCTTTTTGATATTTTAACCATAAAATCCATATTAAAGCTATGGTAAAACTTTGCGGTCGCAGCGCCCCCTGAACATATTAACCGATTTTTCTCAAATTTTGCACAAAAGCTAACTATCACCAAAGACAACTTTTGGCAACTATTAGAAGTTGATCTGAAAAACTTTTTATTTTTCGCCCCACCCTACCGGACATACGCATACAAAAGTAGTCTTCTATGTATATAGATATAGAAATGGAATAAATCCTGAAATATAAGAAACACTCGGCTAACTTTCTATAAACTTGAGGAAATGTTTCAAATTCTTCACCACATTAAAAAAAAAAAAAAAGCCGCCGACATTAATCTTTGTTTAAAAGCTTCATCAAATGCTCCCGCCATCACACACATAATTCTTTCATCAAAAATAGGCTCTATCGATTGACGGAAAATATGACGACTGTTTTTTCGCCTTGGGGATGTTTTTTCTTTCTTTTTTTATGAATGCATCTTCGCTTGAGTTGCGTTCACGCATTTGACATACATTCCTCGTCTTCCTAGTCAATGTTTGATAAGTATACTCGGATTTAGATGACCTAAAATTTTCACTCGGACAAAAATGTCCACCACTAAAGTGAAATCAATGTAAATTAAAGGTACTGTCCAGTGTCCAACTTCGAAAGCTGCCCTAGCACCGTTGAAGGGTTCTATTTCATAAAGGGGTAATAGCTTGATTAAGAAAAGGCACCGTGGTAGCGTTTCTGCTTAGTCTCAGGGGTGACTATCCCACCCCCCCCCAAGCTCAATGTCGCAAATCCCCCCCCCCCCAAAAAAAAATCCCAACCCTCTTGTGATTTTATTTTTACCACTCTTTTTTATTTTAGTTATTTTTAAAATATTATTTAATTATTTTCTTAAATTATAACCTATTATTTATTTATTATTAATTTTTTAGAAGTACGTATTATGCTCAAAATCAGTGGTTGGAAAAACTACATATTTTTCGTAGCGAACTACAACTACAACTACTTTCTTATAAATGTAGTTAACTACAGCTACAACTACTTTTTTTTAAATGTAGCGAGCTACACTACTTTTGAAATGTAGTTGCTACATCGCTACTTTTTAAAAAATTAATAAATAACAAGAATACACCGTTTGAGGATCGACCGAAAAAATTCGAAAAGTGGTTTAGATTAAAAAATAACCTCATTCGAATATGGAATAGAAATAGGGATTGTCTTTGAATTTATTTGTTACTTTTCCTTTTTGTTCCTTTTTTGCTAAAATTTGTCCTTTAGATTTTTTTTTACAATGTTTACGAATATTCGCCGCAAGAAAAACCTTGTTTTTTTCCTTCGTTCTCTTTTTTTTTTTTTTTTAATTTTTTCATTTATTTATTTATTTTTTTATTTAAAAATAGTTTTCAGAAATCGCTACAAACTACTATTTTTTTGTATCGCGCTACTCACTACTCTACTTTTTTTTTAAAGTAGTGCGCTACACTACAAACTACTAAAAAATGTAGCTACTACAGTAGTTTCGCTACATGTAGCGCGCTACTTCCGACCACTGCTCAAAATAGAATCCCTTTTTTCCCTTCCAGACATTCCAAGCACACACACACACACACAAATGAATAAATAAATAAATAATAATGAAGAAATAAAAGAAATAATCTAAATTAAAAAAATAATTAATTAATAATTTAAATTAAAAAAATCAATAAATAATTGAAAAAAAATAATGAAAAAACATTTTAAATAAATAAATTAATCAATTTATAAAATCCCCCCCTCCATTTTGATGGTGCGACTTGCGCTATAATCCCCCCCCCCTGTAGGCACCCCTGCTCCTCTTTACGGAAGTGTATGATAGATTTACCTTTGATTTTGACACAAATCATGCAAATTAACCTCGGATCTAATTGTGTGACAAATCATTTCTCGTTTTCCCCATAATAGTATTGTTACAAATCTTGTAAATAGTTGTTGTTTTTCCTGCCTTGCATCATTTTCATTAGTTTTGGTTTTATCTGACGTCATGTTGCAAAGGTATCTGAAGATATCACTTTTATCACTTGTATACCGGCCCCGTAACACTTTGTAGTTTTTACACTTGCCCTAACTTTAATAAGCGTGAAGAAATTTTCGCTCGGAGTGGTGTTTTTCTTTTCTTTTTCTAGCAGTTTTCTTGAATGAATTGTTTAAAGTTATGAATGATTTGGAATACTCCAGATATTACTAGAAAGTTGTCGGAAATTCTTTCCGTGTATAAATAGCTGGCCTTGAACACAAGTCAGTCAGTTTTTCTCAGATGGTTTTCTGAGATGCTCGTTTTCGTTCGCTTGGGCGGATGGTTGTTTTGCTTTTGTAATTGCTTAATTACTGTTCACGTTAGATACGTGGTGCTGAGTTACTGTTGAGAGTACAGTGTACTGTTTGCTGCCTAATTGCTGATGTTTAGCAATTGTTTTCTGCTCTTATTGTAAATAGTGTAAATACTTGTAAATAAATTTATAGTTACTTCCTCAAGATTGGAATGCTCATTTGAAGAAAGTTGAAGGTGCTACGGACTCGTTACAATTTTGGCGCCCAACGTGGGGCATCTTCAAGGACTTTCTTGGAATTATCTGTGAACTTGGACTTTTCTTCCTAAGGACTTTTTGACTTCGGAATTTTATGGTGATTACTCGAGCAATGGAGGAACAACTGCAAAAACTCCTTGATGCGATCAACGCTGTTAAAAGTGACATGACTGCGAATCAAGAACAATTAAAAAATGACATGGCTGCGAATCAAGAACAATTAAAAATTGATCTGGCAACTAATCAAGAACAATTAAAAAATGACATGGCTGCGAATCAAGAACAATTAAAAAATGATCTGGCAACAAATCAAGAACAATTAAAGAGTGATTTAACCGCGAGCATAACTTCAAGTCAAGAAGAAATTAAGAGCGATCTAACGTCAATGAAAAGTTTGGTGGAAACTAAATTTACCAACATAGAAAATAAAGTGGAGGTTCTAGAAGAAAAAGTTGACAGCGTTGAGAACCGAATCACCACAGTAGAAAACCATATGGAAAAGAAAATTAAAGAAATTGAATCAAAGTTATCAGCATCCTCCAACAACTCAAGTGACTGTGTAGCTGCAGCTGGAACTTCTCGTCCATCCATCAAACTGGCTACGTTTGACGGGAAGACCTCGTGGAATATTTACAAGAAGCAGTTCCTCATCGTTGCAGAAGCAAACTCCTGGGACTCTTCCACGAAAGCCTGTCAACTTGCAGCCTCGCTGAGAGGGGATGCAGCTGATATACTACAGACCTTCCCAGAGGACAAGCACCATGACTTCGAAGCCTTATCATCGGCCCTGGAGCTTCGCTTTGGCGAAGTATGCCAAAAAGAAATAAGCCAACTCCAGCTGAAATCCCGACTGCAGAGGGCCGGAGAGACTTTGCAAGTTTTTGCAGCAGACGTCGAGAGGCTTTCCCATCTCGCCTTCTCGAACTGTCCTTCGGATGTTCGCGATAACCTGGCGCTGAACTACTTCATAGACGGAGTGCGAAGTCCAGAAATTCAGACGGCTCTCCGGATGGCGGACATTAAAGATCTTAAATCTGGTCTAGTCTACGCAATGAAGTTCGAGGCTGCACAGCAAGCATCCCGCAAGGATCGCCATTCAATCAGGAGCGTGGAAGTGAGTGCCCCGGATTCGAATTCGACTCGTCTCTCGGAAATTGAGCGACAGGTCAAGGAGATCCTGAAGAAGATTACGGCTCGTAAAGACCAAAGTAGACAACCACTGAAGTGCTGGAAATGTGGCGGTGAGGGCCACGTACGAAAGAACTGCGAAGCTCGCCAAGAAAAGAAGAAGTCTCCCAAAGTTTTCCAGATTTCCCCAAGAAGTGGCGGCTGCAACGGACTCTTCATTTACGCTTATGTGAATGGGTTTCCCTGCGAAATGATTGTGGACACAGGAGCCAACGTTACCATTATTAAGACTGATGTGGCTCGTCAATTTGGACTCAAGATCTTATGGACGCCGCCCTGCGTTACTCTCCAAACTGTGACAGGTGACAAAATCGAGATTGAAGGAAAAGTGAACTTAGAAATAATGTTCGGGAGTGCCACTTACCATCACACGGCATTCGTCGCTGACATTACAGATCCCTTCATTCTCGGATTGGACTTTTTGAGAAAATTTGATTTTTCTATTGACTGTAGAAATAATGAGCTGCACTCGATGAGGGAAGACATAGTGATTTTCAATACCGAAAATAACTTAAAATCTGCTCATCAAATAATAGCCCAAACTGATTCATTGATTCCCTCTAGATCAGAAGTACTAATACCTGGCTCCATCAAAGAAAACAACAGCTTTAAATTCGGCTTAATTGAATATCCTAACCAGAATAATAGCCCAAAAGGAGTACTAGTGGCATCTACACTTGTGGACCTTTCAAAGAATGCAGTTCCTGTGAGAGTCGCCAATGTGAGTGAAAGACCGAGGAATATTAAGAAAGGAGAAGTGTTGGCAACTTGTACTCCCGTAAACTGCATCATCAGAAGAATTGATTCCTCCGAGACTGTGTCTTCCGAGTCCTTGACTTCGAAATTAATTGGGAGTGCACCATTATCGAAGGATCAAAGATACGCTGCGGAAAAATTGGTGGACGACTTCAAGCAGGTGTTTTCATCTACACCCGAAGATGTTGGTCGCACGAGTTTAGCGCAGCATAGGATCGACACTGGAGATCATCCCCCTATCAAGCAGCATCCAAGACGACTACCGTTCGCCAAGAAGGAAGAGGTTGAGATCCTCGTAAAAGAGATGCAGGAGAATGACGTCATCGAACCCTCATCCAGTCCTTGGGCATCCCCTATCGTCTTGGTCCGAAAGAAAGACGGCTCCACCAGATTTTGTGTTGACTACCGACGCCTGAATGACATCACCAAGAAGGACAGTTACCCTCTTCCACGGATCGATGACACTCTGGACACCCTTTCCGGACACAAGTGGTTTTCGACCCTGGATTTAAAGAGCGGCTACTGGCAGGTGGAGATACACCCCGACGACCGAGAGAAGACGGCGTTTACAACCGGACAAGGCTTGTGGCAGTTTAAAGTGATGCCCTTCGGCCTCTGCAATGCACCAGCCACGTTCGAGCGTCTTATGGAATCAGTGCTACGAGGACTCTCTTATGAATCCTGTCTTGTCTACTTGGACGACATCATCATCATAGGACGCAGTTTTGAGGAACATTTGGCTAATCTTAGGAAGGTGCTGCAAAAGCTTAAGGAAGCCAACCTGAAGTTAAGCCCGTCCAAATGTAATTTGTTCCGCCGTGAGGTGAACTACCTTGGTCACATTATCTCTTCCGAGGGTGTACGAACAGATCCAGATAAGGTATCTGCAGTCAAGAATTGGAGCCGCCCCGAAAATGTCCATCAGCTGCGAAGTTTCCTGGGGCTCTGCACGTACTACAGGAAGTTTGTGAAGGGTTTTTCCAATATTGCACGACCTTTGCATAAGCTGACGGAGAGCAAACAAAAATTTGAATGGTCCAAAGAATGCGAGGATGCATTTCTACAGCTGAAGGAGGCTTTAACATCAACGCCTATTCTCTCTTATCCTCAGCCTGGAAAATCCTTCATACTTGACACTGATGCGAGCCACGAGAGCGTTGGAGCTGTTTTATCTCAAGAAATAGACGGTAACGAACATGTCATCGCCTACTGGAGCAAATGCTTATCCAAGTCGGAGCGAAATTATTGTGTCACGAGAAAGGAATTGCTCGCCATAGTTAAAGCTGTAGAACATTTCCATCATTACCTCTACGGCCGTAAATTCCTGCTCCGGACTGATCATGCCTCTTTAACTTGGCTTTTGAATTTCAAGAATCCAGAGGGCCAGGTAGCCAGGTGGATACAGCGGCTCCAGGAATATGACATCGAGATTAAGCACCGAAAAGGTTTGTCACACGGTAATGCTGACGCATTATCAAGAAGACCTTGTTCCGAGAACTGCCATTATTGCTCCCGAATAGAGAAACAGTACGGGACGACAATCCCTACTGCCTGTCAAGTTACTGCTACTTCATCATCTTCAGATCCTGATCCATGGAGTGACGACCAAGTTAGAAAAGATCAGCTTGAAGACCCAGACCTAAAGCCTATCATAGAGTTAATGGAAAAGGACAGTCGGCGACCTAGTTGGCAAGACGTTTCTATCTACAGTCCTGCAACGAAAAGATACTGGGCTCTATGGAAATCTCTCCAGTTGCGAAATGGCGTCCTGTATCGGAAATGGGAATCTGACGATGGTAAAGCATTCAAATGGCAGTTACTCCTTCCCAGATCAAGAATTCCAGACGTTCTAAAGGAATTGCACAGTAGTCCGACTGGAGGACACTTTGGTATCCTGAAAACCCTCCACAAGGTTCGAGAGCGCTTCTTCTGGAGCAAGGCGAAGGATGACGTGGAGAAGTGGTGTCATTCTTGTGACGCCTGTGCTGCCCGTAAAGGACCGAAGAGAAGAAGCCGCGGGAAACTACATCTTTACAACGTAGGAGCTCCTTTCGAACGAATCGGGATCGACATTCTTGGTCCTCTACCGAAAACTACTGATGGGAACAAATACATCCTCGTTGCCATTGACTATTTCACCAAATGGCCCGAAGCATATTCCATTCCGGATCAAGAAGCTACCACTGTAGCAGAGACTCTAGTCCAGCATTGGATCTCGAGATATGGGACACCTTTGCAGATCCATTCCGATCAGGGAGAAACTTCATCTCTGCTGTGTTTAAGGGCCTATGTGATATCCTCAAAATTGAGAAAACTCGAACGACACCACTACACCCACAATCGGACGGCATGGTGGAGAGATTCAACAGGACAATCCTTAATAATCTCTCGCTTATGGTCTCCAAAAATCAACAGGATTGGGACAAGAAACTTCCTCTGTTCCTGCTGGCCTACCGCAGTGCTGTCCACGAGACCACCGGATATTCCCCATCACAGATGCTCTTCGGCCGAGAGCTTCGGCTACCTTGTGATCTCGTCTTCGGTCTCCCTCCAGATGCGCCTTCATCGCCTGAGGAGTACGTCCAGGATCTCCAGGCCCGGTTGGAAGACGTTCATCACTTCGCACGGGAGCGAATCAACATCGCGACGGAGAAGATGAAGACCCGATACGACACAAGGTCCACTGGTCATGACTTTCAAGAAGGTGACAAAGTATGGCTATGGAATCCCATCCGACGTAAAGGTCTGTCACCCAAATTGCAGTCGCATTGGGATGGACCTTACACAGTTCTCCACCGGCTGAACGACGTCGTAGTGAGGATCCAGAAGTCATCACATTCAAAACCTAGGGTTGTCCATTATGATCGGCTAGCCCCATACTATGGCCATAGTTCGTAAAGTAAATCTAAAGCTACCATGGTAATTTGTTTGTAAATTTTGTAAATAACTTTTGCCTTTAATTGTTTGTAATATTACTCTATCAATGTTATTATTTCTTTCATGTTCTCATTGTTATTGTTTATCATGTTTATGATTGGTCATCATGTAATGTGTGCATCTGTAAGTTTTCCCTTGCTTCCTTTCTGGGGATTGTACTGCCCGGGACGTGCAGTCCTTGGGAAGGGGGCAATGTTACAAATCTTGTAAATAGTTGTTGTTTTTCCTGCCTTGCATCATTTTCATTAGTTTTGGTTTTATCTGACGTCATGTTGCAAAAGTATCTGAAGATATCACTTTTATCACTGTATACCGGCCCGTAACACTTTGTAGTTTTTACACTTGCCCTAACTTTAATAAGCGTGAAGACATTTTCGCTCGGAGTGGTGTTTTTCTTTTTATTTCTAGCGTTTTCTTGAATGAATTGTTTAAAGTTATGAATGATTTGGAATATTCCAGATATTACTAGAAAGTTGTCGGGAATTCTTTCCGTGTATAAATAGCTGGCCTTGAACACAAGTCAGTCAGTTTTTCTCAGATTGGATTTCTGAGATGCTCGTTTTCGTTCGCTTGGGCGGATGGTTGTTTTGCTTTTGTAATTGCTTAATTACTGTTCACGTTAGATACGTGGTGCTGAGTTACTGTTGAGAGTACAGTGTACTGTTTGTTGCCTAATTGCTGATGTTTAGCAATTGTTTTCTGCTCTTATTGTAAATAGTGTAAATACTTGTAAATAAATTTATAGTTACTTCCTCAAGATTGGATTGCTCATTTGAAGAAAGTTGAAGGTGCTACGGACTCGTTACAGTATGTATTTTTAAAAATAGCTACACCCCTTTTTCCTCCTTTGTAACTCTGTTTATTGATAAAAGTTTGCACTAGTAATTGGTTTGTGTAATTCAATATTTAAATTACGCTTGAGCACTGGTCAGGTGTCAGGCAAACCTATAAATCACATTTCAGCTATAAATTTCAACTTGAAATATATCGGGAACGTTTCTCTTATTAATCGGATCACGTCAAGAAATAAATTGTGATAGATTTGAATAATAAATTGTGTTGACCTCCTTCTAGTGTTACGAAAGAACTTGGTTAGGGAGTCGGAAAAATTAGGTCACTGCAAATGTTTTCTTTTCTGAGAAACTTTAAAACTATTTGACAAATTTGACGGGATAAAAACTTTATATTGTATCAGTTTTGTGCTTGTTGTGTAATGGAGGAGATAAAAACTTTCGTCTTTTTCGTTAGTGTCTTTATTTCTGAGGTACTAGATTTTGTTTCTGGAGCTGGATAAATGCCAAAATGCTAAAAGTTACAAGATTTAAAGTATTCTATTTATATTCTAGTTAAACAATTTCAGAAATAGACTAACTGAGTTTGCAAAATGTTTTCATAAAAATATTTAGTATAACCTCGATTTAACGATTGCCTATGGACTGTAAAAAATTATCGTTAAATCGAGGATATCGTTAAATCGAGAAAGCATACTTATAAGTTAAACGGATTAAACTATTGATAATTAAGTGAACGCTTAAACATACGTTATTTTGCTTCTTTAAGAAAACTGCGCATTAATATTATTTCCTAAGTTATTTCATCGATCTTTGTTTTCTCGTGTTGAGAAAATTTCACTTTTTTCGACCTCATTTTTTTCGACTGATCACTCTCCTCTCAAAGTGCGAAAAAAAAAAAAAAATGTGCTTGGAATGCTAGAAGTTTGGACGTTACTGAAGGATGAATCTTTTTACTATTGGAACATGAGGTCTCATGCTGTTGCAAGTAAAATAGTTAGAAAAATATTTTAAACATATACTACTGTATTTTTGACGAGAGATAATTTGGCCCTGCCCGATATCATCGTTAAATCGAGGAAAGCTATCGTTAAATTGATTAAGTTTTAACATTAAATTCAAGGCATATGAGTCGGGACGCGGGGTCACACCATCCCCCGATTTTATTTATTTATTTATTTTTTTGCAAAAGAAAAGCAAATTAATTTCGAACTATATTTTTCTGTGGTTAGTGCCCCCAAACACCAAAGTGTCCCAATACATTTTAAAGGTTTTCTCCCCCTCCCCTGATACTGATCGATATTTCTGTGGAAATGCATGCAAACTGTAGAATGTACAGACAACAGTTATTAAACAACGATATTTGCCTTTGCTTTAAGATGTCAACGGTGGTGAAATTTCATGTTCAAACCTCAAAAAGTTAGCTAAATCATGTGTCATTGACTTAACTGATCTTATAATTGATATTGAAGTATCAGAAATCTGAAAATATGCTTAATGTTTTAAATTTAAGCCTCATTTCAAACTCCAAAGGAGTCATTTTTTTCCTTTTCAAGAATACTTAAACTGATTTTTTGAGCTTTGAACATCAAATTTCATTACAGTTGATATCTCCTCGCCCAAAAATCTGACCTTTTTACTGTAACTAAAATTAGTAAACATTCAGTGTTTTTGCTTAAAATTTTAATGCCATTCTTCTTACAGAAGATGTTATTTGATTCGAAAAAAGTTTTATATCTATAATGTCCATGGAAATCAAGGGCGGATACAAGGGAGGGGCGATGGGGGTGATCGCCCCTCCCTTGGAGAACTTTTCAACGGTAGTTTTTCGACATTGAAGTTCTAAAAATGCAATTTTATACGAGTTGGGGCAAGGAGTTTTGAAGCTCTCCCCCGGAAGTATGTCGAAATTGAAGTCCGAAATTTTTGCGATCAATACATGTTTTCCAATATGGATAGTAAAAAGTAGCAAAGATCAATCGCCCCTCCCTTGAAAAGTTTCTGGATCCGCTCTTGATGGAAATTGACTAACTTTGGCAGGTGGCCAATTTCTATGAACATTTTCATGGATCCTTGCTTTTTGCTTCCGAAAAGAAAGTGCAAAACGAGGTCCCCTAGAGTCCTCTATGGCGCAGACTACGTCATTGATTTGGTTTTTTTAGGGGGGGGTTGAGGGGGAGGCGGTTGAGAGGAGTTTATTCTTATTTTGAGTGATCTGTGCAGATTAGTCACTTTTGATAGGTATTACATTTTGTGCCATGGTATACGGAGATTGACCGCTTTTGATTTTTTTTTCCTTTTTTTTTGAGGGGGGAGGGGGAGCTTTAGAGCGGTTTTGGGCTCACTTTGGGAAGTGCATGGAAACCGGTAACCTTTATTGGCAGGTATTACATTTGTCTTTGTAAAAGGAAGTGCAAAAAGACGCACTCAAGGGTCCGTCATGACGCAGACTACGCCACTGATTTTTTTTTTTTTTTTTTGAGTGGGAGGTGGGGCATTTAAGAGTTTTGGAGAAGTGTTTTGAGCTCATTTTGGGAGGTCTTGCTCTCGGTGAGTGTTCCGCAGAATCTGAAAGCGGAGACTCCCGTTGGGAGGATGGCCACCCCCGTGGAAAACCTATAATGAAATCCTGCCTTGAATTTCATTCTTGTTTGATATCATCTTCTCAAAAACGAGCATTAATTCTTCTGTTTTCATGCTCATTCGTGCTATTTCCTGCCAGAAAATACTAACTGCAAAAAATTATGCGATTTTTTTTTTTTATCCACACACCTTCACGAGCGTGAAATTTTTTAATCTCCCATTTTTGCACAGAAAAAAATAATTATCCACTGTAAAGCATGAATGTTGTTTTTGCAGTATAATACAGCTAACTTTACAGTAATTTTACAGTAATAATAGGTAGAATTAAATAGTAATTTTACAGTAGTAGACAGTAAAATTGCTAGTTTACGGTAATAAACTGAAATTGCTAGTTTCACAGTTTATTACAGTGCATTTTACAGTTTTAAACTGGAAGCTCTGATGCCAGTATTACACTGTTATTTTTATAGTATAATACAACTTATTTTATGGTACTATTGCCAATTTTGATGCAATAAACTAAAATTGCTTTTTTTGCATTGATAAACTGTAAAATAGTTAGTTTTACGGTTGTGCTGTTCTTAATATTTTCCCGTTTTCGGGTCGCATCGTGCTCTGATACCTCATTCAAGATTAAAAACCTTGTTTTTCAGTCTGCCACGAGTGATTCATCGGAAAATGTCAACAATCGGATTTCCCTCTGACTTTCGTTTAGGGACCGTCCGTTTCAGTCATTTCTTTTAGTTAAAAGGATTCGGCCGTGTTGGTTTTATTTAGTGCGAAAAAGAATCGATGCTTAGTAGAAAATTAACATCTTTCACTATTTTATGCAAAGGTAGACGAAATCTTAAAGTATTATTTCGGGATAATTGTAGTGTTTCCCTGAAATTCCAATTTGAAGTAGTGATAAAATGTTAGGCAGGAATTCAAGTAAAACACCATTGCAATCGCTTCGATGCGATCGCAAATTGCAATCGCTACTGGAAGTAGAATAACATTAGAATCGCATCTCGTAGCGATTGTAACGTATCCAAATTTGGGAATTTGCGATTGCATTGGTGAGTTGCGATCGTCCGTGTTTTACTTGAATTCTTGACTTAGACCAGTGGTCGGAAGTAGCGCGCTACAAGTAGCGAAACTACTGTAGTAGCTACATTTTTTAGTAGTTTGTAGTGTAGCGCACTACTTTTGAAAAAAAGTAGAGTAGTGAGTAGCGCGATACAAAAAAATAGTAGTTTGTAGCGATTTCTGGAAACTACTTTTAAATTCAAAAAACAAATAAATAAATGAAAAAAAAAAGAGTACAAAGGAAAAAAAAACATGACTCTGACTGGTGTAAACCTTGCACTAGTACAGCAGCGGAAGCTATGAGAAATAAGAACCATAAAAATATGAGCTGGTCTTAGAACCATCATTTTGATGAAATACATGCTATCTGTTTGATGTCATTGGTTTATTTGGCATCATAATTTTTATATTCCTTCAAATAATTTTCATGTTCCTAAATATTCCCTGAAGAGAAATTTTTAAAAAATTGAGGGTTGAATTCTTTCAATCTTTGAACTTTTGAATCCTTTCTCAGGCGAATATTCGTAAAAATTGTTAAAAAATCTAAAAAGGACAAATCTTAGCAAAAAAGAAGGAACAAAAATGAAAGGTAACAAATAAGATCCCAGTTCTATTCCACATTCAAATGAGTTAATTTATTAATGTAAACCACTTTTCGAATCTTTTTGGCCAATCCTCAAACGGTGTATACTTTTTATTTATTTATTCTTTAAAAAGTAGCGAAGTAGCGACTACAATTCAAAAGTAGTTTGTAGTCGCTACATTTAAAAAAAAAGTAGTTGTAATTGTAGTTAACTACATTTATAACAAAGTTGTTGTAGTTGTAGTTCGCTACAAAAGAAATGTAGTTTTTCTAACCACTGCCGAAGACACATACAGGGTGTCCACTCCAATCGTGGACCAATAGCTAATTTCTAAACCGTAAGAGATAAGCATATAGTTTATTTAGGAAAAAATCTCCAAATTACGAAAGGAATTTTGGGTCCATTCAATGTTTCTCAAAAAATCAAATTTTGAAAGAGTTACGAAATTTAAATTTTTATACAGCCCCCCAGTCCTATCAATCATATTTAGTAAAACATTCTTGACACTGTACCGTTTAAAACGAAAAAAAAATCACTCTTCTACCACAAAAATTGACCGAGTTATGACGTTTTGAAAAATCAAGATTTTGCATTGTTTCATGCCGTCATCGAGAGATCGCTTAAGGGACCGTAGCGAAATCCTTCAAAATCTTGATTTTTCAAAACGTCATAACTCGGTCAATTTTTGTGGTAGAAGAGTGATTTTTTTTTTGTTTTAAACGTTACAGTGTCAAGAATGTTTTACTAAATATGATTGATAGGACTGGGGGGCTGTATAAAAATTTAAATTTCGTAACTCTTTCAAAATTTGATTTTTTGAAAAACATTGAATAGACCCAAAATTCCTTTCGTAATTTGGAGATTTTTTCCTAAATAAACTATATGCTTATCTCTAACGGTTTAGAAATTAGCTATTGGTCCACGATTGGAGTGGACACCCTGTATAATACAAACAGGACATCTGGTGAGAAGGAACATTAGCCATCATTTAAAAACTTTTTTTTTCAATAAAAAAAAAAAGAGAAAAGTCTCAATGTTAGTGTTGTTTCCAAATTGACCCAACCGTTATCAAAATTTGCCGAATAAAAACGTTTTTTGAGAGGTTGTGAGACTTTCTTCTGCAACTGAGCTTTCAGTCTGCAGGTTATTTTAAGGCAAGGATTCAAGTGAAACAGGTGATCGCAAATTACAATCGCTACTGGAAATGAATTACATTAGAACGTTTCTTGATAAAAACATCGTGACGTCAGCTTGACGTTTGCCTATGAAAAACGAGCTAGATAAAACGTCACAGCCTACTTGGCGAATAAGAGGAGATCGCTGAGTGCTTGTGAGCTCTTATTGGCTCCACCCGTAGTGACGTCATGCCAAGTTAAGTTGATGATAATGTAATTCACTTCCAGTAGCGATTGCAATTCGAAGCGATCGCACTGCTGTTTCACTTGAATCCCTGCCTAAGGCAGGAATCAAGTGAAACAGGCGATCGCAAATTACAATCGCTACTGGAAATGAATTACATTAGAACGTTTCTTGATAAAAACACCGTGACGTCAGCGTGACGTTTGCCTATGAAAAACGAGCTAGATAAAACGTCACAGCCTACTTGGCGAATAAGAGGAGATCGCTGATTGCTTGTGAGCTCTTATTGGCTCCACCCGTAGTGACGTCAGTGCCAAGTTAAGTTGATGATAATGTAATTCACTTCCAGTAGCGATTGCAATTCGAAGCGAATGCAATGGTGTTTCACTTGAATTCCTGCCTTAGGCAGGGATTCAAGTGAAACAGCACAGCGATCGCTTCGAATTGCAATCGCTACTGCTGCAAATAGCTGATACATAAATAGTTAATTCTAATATAATTTTTTATAAAAAATGAAATCTCTTTTCGAATATTCTCTTCAAAACAGAGACACGATTGCAAGCGCCCAAGATGGAGCGGAAAGTCGGTAAGATTTTACCTTCATAAGATTATTTTAAAAGATCCGCTAACACATTTTTCCTAAATTTTTCCTTATTAGGGCGCCTCTCAAACAGCGTAAAGTACGTAATTGCATAATTTGTGTCAGCATTATTATTTTTAAATAGTTTTTGTGTCAATTATTTATTTATTTTTACACTGACAGGTAAATTTCCGAGGATTGGTGCCGAAACAGTACCTTTCCAACCTGGGAACAGGGATTGAGAGTAATTAATTATTGGTAGGGAAACGTTGTTTTTTCTAAAGGATTCAATTCAACCTCAATCAGGAAATATTGTAACCTGAAAACATCTTATGTCTCAGAGGTTTCCAAAGTCTAGATTACCACGGAACCCCTCCCAAAAATTACTAAATTTGCGAACAGCTAGCCCCCGCTGGCAAAAAAAAAAGTGACTTGATACATTTAAATCTTTTTTTTTTCCGAATAGGGTCATTCCATCGTGACTAGCGTAACATTCAGAGCTGATTTTGTAACTGTTTTTACTTGTAACTTAAAGGATAAAAAATATTTTTTAGTTATGCTGGTGGATTTACAATGTACATGGTATCTATGCATCATTTCTGCTAAGAATTCAAAACAAAATTACTGACAGCAGATATTTTTACAACCAAAATAGCAGCGTGACTAACGTAACATTTTTGCAACCCTGAAATTTAATGCTCATATTGTGAGGCAAAAATTTCTCACAGTTTAGCAAGTGTTAAAAATTGAATGATATATTTGAAAACTTTGTAAAGTTGGCTTTTAAAAACATAAAACACATTTATTAAATCTTAATTTTTTTAAGTCTTAAGTGTCACTTTTACTCAAGATGGAGTGTGACTAAGGTAACGTGACTAACGTAACCATCGAAAAACAAGCAGTAAACAGACTACAAACTATTTATTATGGCTAATCTCTGTGATAATTACAATACTTTTCCAATTTTTTTTAACTTCTTATGTTGTATGATTATTATTTATTTTTTTTTTATTTGTTTTTTGACACTTTTTTCACTTCGGTATTTTTTTTTTTTCTTTTTTTTTTCTTCGGCTGAGGTTAACATTTCTATGGAATGACCCAATATGCTTTACTTCTTTTTTAATTTACTTTATTTGTTCATTTTTTTGTAAATTTACTATTATTACTTTGAGCTGTGGGGATAAAATTCTTTTCGAAACTCAATTAGGAATAAAAATGTTATCACCTGATTTCTGAAATATGTTTTCTATTACGGACTTTTGGAGGTTTTTAACTAAATGTTAGCCTAGTTAAAGTGCATTCATTTTTCATATGAGTTACGTACGAAATACTATTTTAGGATTGGAAATATGCGTTAAAATCAGGTATTCTGGGGATTTACTGTGCCCTGCATGTACGTAAACAAGAACTTGTGTCATGCCTTATACTGTCAGTCCTTGAAAACCGCGCCTAGCACTCGGGATCCATTTCACTTAAAAAAGGGTGATGGGTTATGAGTGGGAACTTTCCGAAGTTTTCAATTTAAAAATTAAAATTTGCACTTTTGCTATCCTTTTCAGACATTCAACTGAACTATGTATTTTAAATTAGCATCGTTCTACGTTGTTGATACGACTCAAAATGCCTCTTATTATTCTTCCCCTTATTGTTATCTTATCTATCACCCCTATTCGGGCAAGATCAGAGAAGACCTGACGCATGCGTAAATACGCGGAAGGTTTTACCTAAGAAATCAGAGAGTAAATGTGCTTTTGTTTTGAATTAGAATATTTTTACTCGTCCTTCAATTTCCAAAATGTTTTCTGTTTTAGCAGGATAATACCGCGGACCACATTTTGGGAAACTCTGTTGTATTTTATGTTAAAAGGAAACGTTATTGTGTAACTATTTTAAGAACAACGCATTATTCATAGGGGAGCACAATTATTGTACTTTTTAGGGTGGATTAATTACATTATTAGTCAAAAATTGTTATGAAAATTACTTTACTCTATTTTATTGGTTACAACATATTATTCTGTTACTTTAAGATGGCCAATGTAGCGGTTAGTTGTGGAACTGTTATACACTGCGAACTACGCAGCAAAACTTAACCTTTGGCATTCAAGTCTTCGTATTAGAAAATGTACGAAGGCCAACAAAATACCTGTTATATAAATATCCTAGAATGTTCTTTTCATTCACAAGTCTATTTATCAACAAGGCTACTTTTTTCTTTGTTTTTACTAGGCAGGGGACTCTTTTTCTTTTCCTTTCTCTCTTTTTTTTATCCTTTGTATTTTTTTTTCCTTCATTTTTTTAAAAGTAATTAGGCAACATTTTTCATCTGTCTCACTAACAACTGTACAGTTTTCCTTCATCACATTTTTCGTTTTGCTTTTTTATAAACAAAACATTTCTTTCTTCTTTCTCAAACAAAAATATATTTTTTTGCCTACACTGATTTTTATTATTTTTTAAACCAACCCCTCTATATTTTTTCGGCTTTTTTTTTCACTAACAAGGCTACTTATTTTCTTGTTATTGTTTTTCATTACCTGGGCTATTTTTATTCCTTTTAACAAGCTTACAATTCTTACTCCTTTATTATAACTATTATTATTATTTAGAAAGTTTGCGTTGTGCTTTAACGAGTTGTGCATCAAAGCATTGCGGTTAGTCATTCGTTAAGTTTGGAATCCTGTGAACTGTTTACCCCCTCTCACATTCTTTTGAGATTTTTAAGCATAGGACAAAATAATGCGAGTTCCCTGGTGCGTGAAATGTTTTCAGTAAATTCATGAGAGTTCTGATATCACCTTTCATAATAATGTATATTTCTTTTTTATATTCTAGCCACTGTTGTGGTCCAAATTGAACTTCTCTTTAACCAGAAAATATTAAGTTATGTTTCTTGTCTTTTTTTTTTCCTGTCTCATACGTCAAGTTTTCCAACTAGAATTAAGATATGCAAACAGTCATACGCTCTAAAACAAATGAAAAATAATAATAAATAAATAAACGGACCTTGAAAATACATACTGAACTTTCTTGCTATCATTAAATAAGCATCGTTTTGTTACTTACTACTCATTATGCGAGTATGTACTGAGCCGTGCACTATATTTTTGTCACCGATGCTTTTTCCTGGTTTGCAATACTGATCTATTTAGAAATTTAATGCATTAGGTTTGTAAAAAAGTGCGACTAATTTAATTTGCTTGTGTCTTCGGTCTAGAATCAGTATTTCATACATGCATTGTAAATCATTTGTAAACGTAAAGGAAGAAACTTTTGAAATTCTTACAGAAAACTAAAATGGGATTTGACTAAAACTGTTTTAAAGTTAGTGAAAGGTTTAAAAAAAAATCAAATGCCAGCCTACTGACTATTACGTCATGGATCTACACGTACTGGTACCAAAGACTCTATAGCTTCGCTGGTACTCCCTAGTATTCTTCCACACTAGTTGTATTAAAGTAGGCCTGTGATACATAAGAGTACTATCTGTCATGAAAGCCGCGCCTAGCACTCGCGATAAGTTGCACTTAAAAAAGGGTAGATGGGTTATGGGTGATAGCTTTCCGAAGTTTTCAATGTAAAACTTTGCATTTTCTATATCCTTTTGACATATTCAACTAAACTTTGTATTTGAAATTAGCATCGTTCCACGTTGTTTGATACAGCTCAAAATGCTTTTTATTATTCTTCCCCTTATTGTTATCTTACCTAACACCCCTATTTTGGAAAGATCAGAGAAAAAGATCAGAGATCATTTGTAAAAATTTACAAATGCATGGAGTAAAAAGGTGTTACATTGCCTTTTAAAATGAAACAAAAACTGTCTTGTTATTCCAAGGCATTAAAGAGATATAAGCTTTCAAACTTTGAAAAAAAATGAAAAATATCCTTTTTCGCTAACCAAAAATGGCCTGTGGAACAGGTAGAAAGAATTTGAAAATGTATGGAGCAAGAAGGCATTACATTGAACTTTAAAAGGAAACAAAAACTGTCTTGTTATTCGAAGGCATTAAAGAGATATAAGCCTTCTAAGTTAGATAATTATTATGAAAAAATACATTAAACTTGAGAGAAAATGAAAAATGGCCCTTTTCACTCCCCAAAAAAAGCCTGTGGAACACTTAGTAAAAATTTGCAAATGCATGGAATAGGAAGGCGCTACATTGCCCTTTAAATCTAAACAAAAACTGTCTTGTTATTCTCAGGCATCAAAGAGATAAGGCCCTCTGAAAATTGAAAATAATTGCTTTAACTTATGCTAAAAAATCTTGCATGAATTTTCAATTTTCAGAAGGCCTTATCTCTTTGATGCCTGAGAATAACAAGACAGTTTTTGTTTCGATTTAAAGGGCAATGTAGCACCTTCCTCCTCCATGCATTTGCAAATTTTTACTAAATGTTCCACAGGCTATTTTTGGGGAGTGAAAAGGGCCATTTTTCATTGTTTCTCAAGTTTAATGTATTTTTTCATAATAATCATCTAACTTAGAAGGCTTATATCTCTTTAATGCCTTCGAATAACAAGACAGTTTTTGTTTCCTTTTAAAGTTCCATGTGATGCCTTCTTGCTCCATACATTTTCAAATTCTCACTACCTGTTCCACAGGCCGTTTTTAGGGAGTGAAAAAGGATATCTTTGATTTTTTTTCAAAGTTTGAAAGCTTATATCTCTTTAATGCCTTGGAATAACAAGACAGTTTTTGTTTCATTTTAAAGGGCAAAGTAACACCTTTTTACTCCATGCATTTGTAAATTTTTACTGCCTGTTCCACAGGCCGTTTTTGGGGAGTGAAAAAGGCCAATTTTCATTTTTTCTCAAGTTAAAGCAATTTTTTCATAATGAAAGACTACTGGTATCATCTAATTTTTTTCTGTGCTTCTAGTATCTATAACTGGGTGCAAGAGAAAAAAAAATTAGAACCCCACTGTCAGTCCTTCATATATTTTTCCATGCTTGAAATGACGAAAACGGCACTTTTTGAACCGCGAATTGACACGGGAAAATTTATATTTAGGCTTAACCCAAACCATTTCTTTTTATGCACAAATAAAAGTTCATTCTTTTAGCTTCAAAATAAGCCATGTTTGATCTTTCTACCACTTTAAGTAAATTTACCAGAGCTGTTAGAAAAAAGATCAAAAAAGGCCGAATTTTACTCATCGGCGGAACAAAAAAAATGACTATATCTCGAGAATAAAATTTTTTCGAGAAAAAAATAAAACAGTTTGGAGGTACAGAATATTGGTGCATATTTCCTATCAAGTATGATCAAAATCAAAAATGGTGCGGCACGGCCCATTTGTTGATTTTATATGGAATGACCTCTAACAGAAAGAAAATTTTTGGTGCATCCCTTCAACAGTACGAGGGTAATATGAACTAAATTTTTTGGGAGGGGGAGAATTTTCCATTTGCCGAAAGAAACTCCAATTTTCCTGAATGATAAAATAGGAGCATGTATGCATATTATACATAGGTTAGACCAACCTGTGAATAAACAGTTCCAGTGAATGAACACCTGTTTTTTTTTTTTTTTTTTTTGAGAAAATAAAGTTTTAAAACAATTTACTTTTTTGAATCAGCAGAACTAGCTTTTGTCTACACATGCAGATAAAAAAAACATTCCTAGAAAATGATCTCTTTGTTTATTGGTAGGGGTGTTCATTCACTGGTTTTGGGCATTTTTTTTCCCCTGTTTTAACCCCCCATAGAACCTGATGCCGAACCATAAAAGCTCTCCCAATTTTTAAAAATAATTATATATATCATCTAAGTGCGTTTATTCTCGTGGTAAATGCTAGAATTTTTAACGACGCTATGAGTTTTTAAAATTGAAAATTCTCTGAAAATATTCATTCACTTCGTCGGTCTACCCACATAACATCTGATGAAAAGTTTCATTACGCATAGTTAAAAAACAAATTAAAAGTCTCCCGTCGACACCCCCTGACTTTTGGAAAAAAAATAGGGTTTTTTATGTAATTTTCTTCAGAAAAAAAACTTTTTTTTGTGATCTTTTTTTCCAAAAAAATTTTTTCTCAACTTTTTAGTGAAAAAAAAATTTCTTGCGCTTTTTATTTTTATTTTTATTTTTATTTATTTATTTATTTATTTATTATTATTATTTTTTTTTTTTTTTTTTTTTTTTTTGCTCAGAAAAAATATTTTTTTTTTTGCTCGTTTCTTGAGCAAAAAAAGTTTTAACTTTAGGGGGAAAACATTTTGGGGGGGGGGGCGGGTTCGGGTTCACCCCCCCCCCCCCCGAGTATGATTCTACCGCACCGGCGCCCATGTCACTTGCTTAAGTCAAGGACACCACTGTTCATCGCATTAGAATTGACTTTGACAATACGTGTTAAAACCTTGAGCCGGTAGTTAAGGTCCCCCCCCCCCCTCTTTCACTCCGCCCTTGCATTCCACACGTGCTCTAATAAATTGTTCAAGTAACTAAGTAACACACCATAATGTCTACACGACTTTATCAATTTTGACACACATCAGGCTATTTTTAAACTCTAGTGCCTTATGAAACGAAACCCGTTCCCAACACTCACCAAAATTTTAATTCGTTTCGCTTTATCTAAAATTTCACTTAAAAGAATTCGATTTGAGAATTCCAAATGAGGGCCTAAAAAGCTCTCACCTCACTCTTCTAATGGATGCGTTGGCAACGTGATATGCATGAGTGCTGTTGGGGTGGCAACAGCGTCTCTCATTACTGCAATTGGTTTCCACCCACCTGTTGTGCCCACCTGTTTGCCGGAGTAATTAGTTCAAAAAGTATTTCCCTAAAACAAATACCGAGTACGAGTAAAAGCCCTGTGCCTGTTCCGCATATAATGTTTGCTGATGAGATTGTTGTGTTTATCATATCAAGAAAAAAAGATAATGGTGTGTTCCACACAGGAGCGCTCCGATGGGAGGTCATTGTGACCTCCCAATAGTTTTCGTATCCGACACATTTTGCTGATGATTCGGCAATTTGAAGACAAGCCATTGAGATTATTTGTTCTTGTTAGTTTTTAGAATTGTTTTTAAAAGGAGCCTAATGTTTTTTCTCACTAAATGTTATGCATTTACGACATGTGTGCATGCTTGTATTTTATCATACGGTAAAATTGGAACTTCATTTGGCAAATTGATAATTTTCCCATTCCCAAAAAATTTAATTCGGGACGACCTGTTTGCACACTGTGATGTTGATGAGTAATTTTTCTGCGTAATATTAGTTAAGGCAGGGATCAATCCAGGATTTTTTTTTCTTCTGAGTCTTGTTAGCCTACTTTCCGTTAAAAATAAAAGGAAGACTGAAAAGCATTAAAAGTGGCTTAATGCATCTAAAAAAGATCGGCAAGTCCAAAAAAAAAAATCAAATAGAAATAAAAAAGAAAATGAATATTGAAAAATTAAAAATTGGAAAGTAGGGTATTGAGATGGGGAATTTGTGTGTCTGTCTGTCGGTCTGTCTGTCCCCCCCCCCCCCCTAATAACTTTTGAATGAACGTTCCGATTTGAACAAACTTTTTTTTTTTTTTTTGAAAAGATCGCGGCGAGTGCAGCTCATTCTCATATTTGATTTTTCGATTTGAACAATTTATGTTCAACTTTGAGCCGTTCAAACAACCTGTCCCGCGATACTAACTTCTTAATGAACAACCCGATTTGAACAAACATTTTTTTTTTTTGTTGGAAAGATCTTATCAAGGATACTTCATTCCCGTATTTACATTTTCGATTTGAACAATTTTTCGTTCAACATTGAACCGTTCAAACAAGCTCCCTTCAAACAAACCCCTAATAACTTTTGAGTGAACAGTCGGATTTAAACAAACTTTTTTTTTGTTCGAAGAATCTCAGCAAGGATACTTCATTACCATATTAAAATTTTTAATTTGAACATTTTTTCATTCAACATTGAACCGTTCAAGCAACCTTTCCCCACCTAATAACTTTTAAGTGAACCGTCCGAATTGAATGAACTTTTTTTGTTGAAAGATCTCGGAGAGGTTCATTCCCATAGTTCGCTTTTTGATTTGAACCATTTTTCGTTCAACGTTGAACCGCGCAGGAAAAAACTTAACATTAGCTCCTACGGAGAAATTTAAGTTGAATATTGATCCTGAGCTTAAATTCGGATTTTCTTCAAACTAATTTGGTAAGAAAATGGTTTTGATAAGTAATGCATTGTAAAGTACTTTTCTGAATAATCTTCTGTGAGGACTGATTCCGACTCCGACTCCGTAAACATGGCGGAAATGCAGGCTCAGAAAAAAAAAATGACTGACTGTGTGTGCAGACGATTTCTTGTTCATTTATTTATCTGTATTGTTTTTATTATTATTTTTTTTTTTGGCAGACGATTGTTTTTTGCAACAAAAATTTTTCATTCGCGAGAGCATTTTATTCTTTATTTATATTTAACAACTGGCAACGGATTAAAAATTAAATTCGAGACATTTTATTAACGAACGAGGTTTTTTTTTTTTTCTTTCTTCGATAAAATGTGTTTTGATGTTCTTTGTACTTTTATTTATTTATTTATTTATTGAAAACGATTGAGGAACTATTTTACGGAAGATCTATAACAGTTACATTTTCTAAAAGGTGCGACAAAACTTTATTTATTCGTTAATTACTTTTTACGTGTCTATTTCATCTGATGAGAGGGGCATATTTTGCTTTTCGAAATCAGCTCTAAGGGCCATGCTCCACATCAGCGTAAAGCAGAAAAGATAGGCAGAAGCGTAAAATGGATTCAATGGTGTTCCTATGGAAAGTACCCGGATTTTCGGTTTCTGCCTTCAGTTTCGGTCGCGTTTTACGCTGATGTGGAGCAGAGCCCTAAGTGCTAAAAAAGTATGTTTGACATAATTTTCAGTCTCAGATAATCAAGGGAATATTGATCAGACGCTAGAATGCCGATGTCGATGTACGGGAAAGTAGGCTCGTTTAGTTCTTGACAGAACTTCTTGTTTTTATAATTTGTTAAGAATGGTTTGGGAATTTGTAAAAACTAGAAAAGGTGTTTGTAAAACTCAATTTTAATGCAAACTAATGACCTACATGAAATGCAACTCCAGCTCGGCCATGTTTAGATTTGGGGCGGTAACTTACTACTTAACTAAGGACCTGTTCCGACAACCTTACCCCACCTTAGAAAACACCTTCTGACAAATTGGACCATAAATTTAATTTTTACTTCTTTATGTAGAGCTGATCCTTACATATTTGGTGATTTCTCGCCAAATTTGGCTCCAAAAAAAGCTGCCAAAAATGATGCCAACTTGGCGATAGCTTGTCAATCTCTCGCCAAGCCCACAGGTGCCCATGGAAAATTAATAGCAAATAAGTAGGAAAAACACCAAGCAAGTTAAGTTTTGTATACGAATTAACAGAATAAACGCCTATTACATTCAATGTTGTCATTTGGAGCTATACTTTAAATGTATGTTTTGTGTTGTTGACGTTTTTTTAGCTATTGCGTACATTAATATCATTTTTACCTATTGTTAGTTGTTCGATTATCCGTGGTTTTTGCTTATCCGCAATTAACGAGCCACACTATTCAGTGGATAATCGAAAGTTCACTGTATATGGTATATGTGTGCGTTAGGGAATATTTGCATATACATTCTGTGGATAAGGATACACCCTCGGAATGTTTGGGCCTTCCACACTAAATCCAAATAAATCAAGACACACGGCAGTGTGTCAGCCAAGTTCGCGCTGCACATCTGCTAGTGTATCTTTATACGAACCATTTCGGGCTACTTTCGACTCCTCCGTTTCTCAAGAACTACTTCATCTATATGCTTTAAATTTTGTAAGTATATTAGAGTGACATAGAACACCCATAATCCTAAATTTTATGAATATATCTCTTTTAGTTCTAAAGTTACTAATATTTGAAAAGTGAAAAAATGGCGATTTTCTTATTTAGATTATACACTCACTCATCAAAATGTTTACCTACTTTCAAGTGTCTCAGAATCTTAAAATTTGGCATCAAGGTATATTTCCATACACTAACTCTGCCGTGGGCAGGTAAACGGCAGTATCTGCAAAAATGAGTTTTCGAGATAATTGAAGAAACGCGTTTTTCATTTCCCACAAAGATAAAATAAAACATTGAACTTCGAACACAGGCGATACTATATGTTTATACCGATATATTTTTTGGATAATCGATTGAATTTTGATTTTGCAAGCGCATAGAGAGGTAAAGCAGATACTGCCGTTTACCTGCCCTTTTCACTCTAATTGTCATGCGGAATTGACTGGCAGTCGGCAGTAACTGCACAGTGTGCTACTAAATGTCCAGTATTTACATATTCGACAACATGCGGAGTAGATATGTTATTATGAAATATATTATTGCATTGTGAATGATATGTTTTATTTAAAAATATGCATAAATACCGTGTATCCACTTGATATAGATTTAATATAAACGTACGCGAAATATAAATTAAAAAATATAATGAACTGTATTGTATTATGGAAAATATGAAACAAAACTTGATGATTCTTCAGCCATTTTTACTTCCTTTTACTTAGTAAAGGAAGTATTGTAGTCACAAAGAAAATTTCACTCAAAAATCGGTCTAAATTTTGATTTTGCTCACCCCCGAATGAATATTGAGTAGTTTTTTCGACCTATCAGCACATGCATATGCACCTACTAACATATAAACAGCCGAAATATCCTTTTCGACCATACCCCAGTAAATTACGACGAGTTTTCTCTTGACGTCTGTATGTACGTATGCATGTGCGTATGTATGTATGTTTGTATGTATGTGCGTATGTATGTATGTATGTATGTCGCATAACTCAAAAACTATATGACGTAGAAGCTTCTAGTTTGGTATGTAGGCTCTGAGGGTGGTCGTTGTGCACCTCCCCTTGTGGTTGCATTCGAATGTTCCCAGGAGGGTCTTTTACCCCTTTGTGGGGTAAATCAATGTTAATTTCAATACAGGTTGAGTGATATGATTTGGTGCAACCACTTGGCGATATATCGCCAAACTTTTGGTCGCCAAGTGTTTGCCGCCAAGTTGGCGACAAATTTGGCGAAAAAAATATTTTTTTTTTTTAAATTTGGATTCAATTTGGCGCTATTGGGCACATTTTGCGAAAAGTTCACTGAATCATGTTAAAATCGGCGATATTTAGAAAATAAATCATTGTAAAACATTATTTTGCATTGATTCGTGACAAACTGGATGTGTAAATGTTTGAATTGTTATCTTGCTCACTCTAATGCACTATTTTAACACTTGAGGCATTTATTATCGAATTTAAACGTAAAAGGAAGTAGTGTAACGTTCACACCAGATGTTTTAAAATTACTACAAATCAGTTAATGCTTTGTACTTTGCATCAAAACAAGAAATCACTTTGAGAAAAAGAGCGCTTGAAATGCTTGTTGTGCTGACGATTTTTTTCATAGTACTATTAAAAATGCAACAGCTAGGGATTAAACTGCAAAAACTATCGTCTGATAGTATGAAAGCAACTGTAATTAAAAGAAAACAAAACAATGTAAATAAAACCATTTCATTGCTGCATTTTTGTTTGTCGTCTGCCAAGTTTGGCTTGTGTATCTTTGAAATCGTGAAAAATATTGTCTGCTAGTGGAGATAAACTTTATTTGAGAGAAAAAAATCTGGTATGGACCCCACACTACTTTCTTTTACGTGTAATTTTTTTTAGTAGATGCCTTAAGTGTTAAAATAATGCTTGGAATGAGCAAAATGACAATTCAAACATTTACGCCCCAAATACCACGAAACAAAGCAAAAAATAATTTACATTAATTCACTTTCTAAATATCGCCGATTTTAGCATCATTCAGTGGATTTTTCGCAAAATACCGCCAATAGCGCTAAATTGAACCAAACTCATAAAATATTTTTTTCGCCAAATTTGTCGCCAGTTTGGCGATATGTCACCAAGTTGGCGACAAGCACGTGGCGACTGAAAGCTTGGCGATATATCGCCAAGTGTTAACGCCAATTTATATCACTTAAGTCTGCTTTGATATTAACACTGATTCACCCCCAAAAGGAATAAAACACCCCCTTGGGAACATTCAAGTACAACCAATGACCTCCCGTGACCTCCCATTAGGGCACCCCTACTTTCGCTTAGTTTAAGTACAAAGGAAAACGGTTTTTGCGGCTTGATGCAAGTTTTGCACAGCGATTCATATTATGTTCATCATGCAGATACTGCCGTTTACCTGCCCACAGCAACGAAAAGTGCAGTTACTGCTAATTACCATTGGTTAAAAAACAGTTTTTTCTCATCGGAAACCAAAAGAAGATGCTTGTACCATAAAACTAATGTAACATAGATTTCAAAAATGCAAAAAAATGAAAATCGAAAAATTTGCAGTTACTGCCCTTTACCTGCCCACGGCAGAATAGATGAACGTTACCTACCTAATGTGATGTTCAAATCTATATTTAAAAAAAAGAGAGAGAGATAAGAGTTTAGATACGTAGATACCTTATTAAAAAAAATGAAGATTCTGATTCACAGCATAGGATTATTGCATTTTGAAGTAAGAAAGCCATGTGTGGCAGCACATGGTGTTTTGTGCAGCACAGTTTTGTGAACAAGGTAGGAAAACGCTTTATAGTAACAAATTCATTCGTTTTGTTTATTATGAAAATTTTGGTGTACTGCTGTAGTACCAAAGCTGAAGAAGTTAATTTAGGTTTCTGTCAGTAAGCAGCAATAACAGTGGTTTTTAAGGGGAGAAATAAGTTGTCATTCAATATAAGCATTCTTCCAATTTTTGTGCGACCCGCTTTCACATCATCAAATCTGCTCCTTAAATTTTCTTATATTTTAGAATCAGTTTTCTAGCAAGATTTGAACTATGCTCTTAAGCACAGTTGATTCCAGTCAAAAGATAAAATTCTCTAAAGATCAAAGTGTTAAATTATGCAAGTGATTTTTAAAGTTTTATACCCATATTGATTTTGTGGATCATCAAAAATATTTTTATTGCTATAAAAATAATAACTTTTTTGTAGTTACCATTTTAAACATTAAATTAAGATCTACTAACCTCCAGTACAGTTTTTTAAGTTAGTATTTGGAAGCTTTTCTGCAATTTTTATTTCAAATGTTACCAATGTTCAATACCACTTGTTAAGTGCACACGGAGCGAAATGAAATAGTTCATTCCGTTTATTTATTCTTTCATTTACTAAATCACTTACGTATTCATGTTTTGATTTACTCATTTACATTCCATCTCTTTCTTATTAATCCATTAATTTGTTCATTAAATTATTTTTCTTTCAATTCACTCGCTTTTTTATTTATTCATTTATTTTCCCCATGTTTCAATTACTTAATGCTTTTGTTCATTAGTTTATTGCTTCATATTTATTCATTCATTCGTTTAATTATTTATTGATTTTCTGAAAAAATATTTTAAACAATCAAATCGAAAATATTGTTTTTTTTTTTTTTTTTTTTTTTTTTTTTTGTGCACTTTGCCTCGTACATATAGCAAAGTTAAAAATGTCCACTATTTTTTGAACGTTCAAACTCAAAAATGAAAAATAATATTTCAATGAACGTTTTTATTAAGAAATAGGTTATTCTTCCGTTATGTACAGTAGTTTAAGAATAACATTTTAATTTATTCATTTTTTTAAACCGGTTAGTTATCTTATATATAAATGATTATTGTCGTATATATATATATATATATATATATATATATATTATATATATATATATATATATATATATATATATATATATATATATATATATATATATATATATATTAAACCTCACTTCGCCCCACATTCCCTTACCAGATATGTCTTCTTTTTTGGCATTCAGCAGGATTTTCTCTCGGCAGGGGTATCTATCTCTCTCTCTCTGTCTTTACTCGATTACCTCAGACATCAATTCAATCTTAATATATAAAAATTACGTGTCCCTGTGTTTGTGTGCCAATGGACTCCTCAGCTACTAAGAAGATTTTAACCAAATTTATCACGCAGTTTCAGTTTGGTTCAACTTAAATGATGGGATAGTTTTTATCTCAATTTAGGACAGCAATATATTTTTTATTGCAAATTATCTATTTAGCTACCAGCTTTTCTGTATTCTTGGCTAAGCCTTTTCCCTAAGCCTTTTTTGACACCTCTATAGCTGAGCGACATAAAGCACACGTTTTGGCAGCTTCCGGAGCGCAGTAAACAGGTTGTAAGTTAGCGGTGCGTTGAGTGTTATTTGACTTTTTTGTGAAGTAAATTACAAACAAACGCGTCACTTCCCTTGAAAATTATATATGATAAGCTGTCAGAAACGATTGTCACTTAAGAGTTTTTACTCCTCTGAGGCTGAGAGGTGGAAAGCGCTTGGTGGGATAGCTCCTGGACTGCATTTAAGTGGATGTTCTTCTTACTACTATTATATATACAAAAAATTGTTTGGATGGATTTATGGATGGAGGAGTCAGTTGATAAGCAGTCCGAAAAATTTATCTTTTTAACTAAGCCTTTTTTGAGCCTCTGTCGCCGGGCGACATAAAGCACATGTTCTGACAGTTTCTGGAGCGCAGTAAAATAGTTTGTAAATACAGAAACAATAAAGGATGATTAATGCATGTACTTAATTTTCTTTTTGTATTTTCTAATAGAAAAAACTTAATAAATTCAAAAATTTGCTTATTTATTGCCTTTAAGGCGGAACATAGTTCGCCGGGTCAGCTAGTTTAAATATATATTTTTTAAGAGTTTAAACAACCGTAGTAAAACAAAACAAAAACATTAGTATCAAATCAATAGAGGAGGTAATTACTAGACAAGAATACACGTGTGTAATGGTTGGAGTGCCTAGTGTGAGTGTGTGTGTATATGGGGAGGGGTCCGCTGCTGGAAACTTTTCCTACCTGATGGAAGATGGTTCCGGTGTTCCTTTTCCCACGGAGTTCAGTCCTAAAACGGAACTTTAAGACATCTTTTGCAAGAAGTTCCTAAATTCATTCCGAGGAAATATAGTCATAAAACGTGTTTTCATTGGTTCAGTTTGCTAAAAGAATGATATTTAGGTCAATTTGACAAGTAAATAAACCCCAAATTCAATTTAGCGCTCAGAAATCGAAAAAATAAAAAACGAAATAAATAAATAAATAAAAAACGATAGTCGTGGTGTTATTGAACTACATAGTTTTTTTTGTTGAAGGTATTTTGAAACAAATGGAATTAAGTTTTAGTACGGTTGAATTATTCAAAATTATTTTTTATATTCTACGCAACCACTCAACATACCTAAGCATAACAAACAAAGTAACAACACAATTTTATGAATTAATTTAAACAAATGCAAAAGAGATTAAGCAAGAAATACAAAATTAATAGTTCAGGTTTGATTAAAATTCAACTATTTCCGGAACGGTGTAAATCCATTCAAGTTAAAACTTATTGTATTTGATTCAGCTAACTAAAAACAAATCAAATGCGCATAAAAAAGCCAAATTTTGAGAATTGAACTCACTCGACATATGAAACTCTTTTTTTTTTGTTCTTTGTTAAATACAAAACTGTTCACTACGGTCACCACAGCGTATCATAACAAGCACAGCTTCTAAAAAACGTGGAGACATTTTATGGTTTTGTTTCAGATCTTTTAAGAGTTTAAATAAAAGTGGTGCAACGACAGAGGGAAAGGAAATGCCTAACTATTTAACAAAACCATATTTTCCTACTCATTGAACACGTGGGATCTGTTTTAAGCCATAATTGCATTGGATCTATTTTATTACTCTGTACTTGCTTTACATATACACATCTTTTATTTTCTTATCAACACTTATTATTTCTCTTTCGTTTTCGCTGCTTCCTAGTTTATTTTATTTTCTCCCTCTATGCTTAAAAAAAATTTTTTTTTTAACATGATTTATATAGCTTTAATCTTACCTTATTTTCCGCTGTAGGAAATGTATAAATGGGAGATACTGTTGCCACTTTAGCTAAGAGAAGACATTTTGATTCCTTATTTAAAAGAAAATAAGAGCTGTTCATTCAATGGGTATGTTCAGTGTCTGACCTTACCTTTTTGTCGTTCACAATTAATGTAATACAATTTGGGATTTAATCTGCATTTTTTTTCGCTACTCAATTTCTAATTACGAAAAAATAAATATTTTAAAGATTTTGATGGATTTAAAAAAAAAAAATAAAAAAAAAAAATCTTCTTTTTTTTTTTTTTTTTGCATGATTTATCTCCACAATATAACCTTACGAAATGCTTCGGATTTTCGTCAACAAATTCCTTCTTAAAAATAATTAAACAAGAAGTTAAAATAACAAGATAAAACTTAAAATAACTAGGCAAATTAGTTCGTTTTATGACAAGTAATAGAGAAGAAAAAAACAAAAACAAAACAATACACACACATTAACAATTGATGAATTCCTGATATTTGAACGATAAAAAATAAAGAAAATTAAATACAATTTAGCTAGCACAGTTACGTGCAAACGAATTTAGACGAAATCTATGACAAAGCAAAGTAAATAGAATACAATGCACTACGAGGAAATTCCTCGTCAAGGCTCGTAAAAGGCTTTCTACCAAGCTTGTAGAATTTGACAACCATTTTGAGACAAGAAAAAAAAAGGGGGAAGCTTAAAAATATTTTGAAAAAGGATGGCTTTTTATTCTATTGTAGTGCCATTTTTTTCCAATAGAAAAAATTCTCCCTGATGGAAAAGTCTCTCCTTTTCTCTCTACAGGCTTGCACTGCAAAGATAAAAATTAGTATTATAATCCAGGTACACTCATATTTCATCGTTCTGAGATATTCCCCGGAAAATTCTGGAAATTTAATTGTTATTAGGAAGTTCTACCTGAACTAAATAAACTTACTTTCCCGTATGTGGATAGTCCGCATGTCTTAAGCTCAAATTTAATTTCACAGACTGTATCATTTTAAGAATTAAAGTAACTTTTGGAAGCAAAATATGTTTTTTTTTAGAAAGAAAGAAAATAGAAAGAAAAAAAGAAAAGAAAACATAAACTTTCTCTCGAGCATCGTTGGGCATCATGTTTCTATGAATTCCAATTTTCATTTTAAAGCAGAAATATTTTCATTTCCGTTTTTTTTCCCTTTTAATTAAAATTAAAGAAAAAAAAAATCAATATATAATTGTACAGAAGCAGGAGAAAAAATTATGCAAATGAATTAAGCAAAAAATTGCCTGAAATAAAATTCTCAGTTTATAATTAAAAAAAGTGAGAGCGATTTCCGTGAAAAAATACATCGAAAAGAATTAAATTTCATCAGATATCAAATAATAATTTCGATTCATATATTTATTTCATTTTTTACGTTGTAAAATAAAGAAAAGAAAAGAAATAGAACTTAAAATTTGATTCCGAAACAATTTTCGCCTTTTATTTTTGGAAACAGCTGAAACGAAAACGAGTAGCAGTACCGTGTTTCCAGGAAAATAAAACCCGGTCTTATATTAATATTTATTGCAAAAAAAAAAAAAAGCTAGGGCTTAGTTTACGTCAGCGTTTCGTGGAATTCCGATTGATAAATTACCATTGGTGAGAACCAGCACCTCTAACTGTGCCCGAATATTGCGCTTAGATCAGGCCCGTCATTTATGGGGGGGGGGGGGGGAGGGAGGGGGCAGGGAGGGTCAATTGCCCCTACCCTGGCTGAGAAATCAATATATTTACATATAAGTGGGCGTGTTTTTTTATGCTTTCCGATGATATTGCAGTGTTTGGACCCTTTGGCCCCCCTCCTGGAAAAACTTGAAATGACGTCCCTGGCTTAGATCCCCCTTCCGATATCTGTGGACATATTTTACTGTGACTCCCCCAAAAGCTGAAAGCTAAATCCGACCCTGCACCTCTTTGTTTTCTAGAAAACTTTAAATCCAAAACATTCATTAGCACCAAGACACATTTCAATAATAATAAATAAATAAATAAAAATTAATGTTAAAATTTGCATCAATCACATCTAGTTGCTTTACTTCTTATGAGCATATTTGTTGCGTCTGTATTTGGTTATTCAGGAATATAGGACTCATGTTGTTATTTGTAGATACGAGCCTTTACCGCTCTCGTGCCACATATTGCGTTCTTTTGAATGACGATCTGAACAAGGGCTTATCGCTTACTTTAAAGCAGAGAGAGTACTGTCTGTTTGCGTATTGTGCGCCTGGCAGCCACGAACGCTTCCATTTGAAAAAGGGGAGATAGGTTCAGGATGCGCACTTCCCGATGCCTTCAATTTTTGTTCGCTTACTACTTCCTCGTTGCATTTCCCCTTATTTCGAGACAGTCAGAAGAGAATTGGCGCGCTCGCAGATGCGACGGAGGTTTCGCGAAAAAATGTTAGACAGTAGAAGAGACTTCGACTCTTAGTTCGGGATTTAAATGGAGGGGAAAAGGGGGGGGGGAGGCACATATGAACATTTTTTTTTAATTTTTTCATTTTTCAGAAAATATCAATTTTTCAGTGCAAAAATGTCCTCATGACTGAACAGCATTTTCTTTGTTGCATGGAGTTTCTAGAAATTTTTAAAATAATTGTTTCTTTGTTTTATGGTATTTTTAAGAAATACCTTCAATTGTTTAAGTGTAAGCATATTACTTTCAAACTTCACGCTTCTTTTTTAGTGTATTTAAAACTGATTTTGACTGTAAGTTTTTAATTGAATTAAAATATTTTGTGCTTTTTATAATGTTTTGTGCGTATTATGTAACATTAAACTGCTGAGCAACTTTTCAGCATTTAATAAATAAAAAACATTGATAATTATTATAAGAATAATTAGCAAATTTATAAATTAATTGTAGAAAATTAACAATTTTACCTAACGTAAAATGGGGTGAATCGGAACACTTTTCAGCTTTAATTGTAAAAAAAGTAGTTAAAAGATTTTTTTTTAATTTGATTTTTGGGTAAAAACTTCGGTCTTGCTTTGCTTTTGATATTCCAAGCAGAGACAAAACATTTCGAACAGTTATTATTATATATATATAGGAATTTAGGGGTGTTCCGAATCACCCCGCTGATAGGGGTCAATCGGAACACATGTTAAAATTTTTATTTTTTTTCAATTTAACCTGTAATAGGTCTCACAAACATGAGTAATATTGATGGGGGAGAATAAGAACAGATAGTTACTGTCAAATAAAAGTTTATTTTCTATACCAGTAAACGTTTATAATTTGTCAGAATTAAAAATAATTTTGAACTTATGAAAAATTAAAATTAATTTTAAGAAATGCTTTTGAATTAAAATACAAAGCTGTAACATAAATTGAAGTCACTCATATCGTCCACAAATATGTACTTGGCCTTAAAACTAGCAGTTGTGGCTTGACTTAAGTTTTTTCATAACATCTTCTGGGATGAACGCTGCCTTTTCTTTAGTTTCTTAAAATCTCTGGGTTTTGGGGATTGTCCTGTAAGATTTTCCCACTTATTCATCACTGTCTGTGTGCTGGACTTTTGCTACATAAAGTCAGTATGACTTTCCCCATGTATTTTAGGTAAAAAGAAGTCTCCTGGAGCAAAAATCTTTTCAAATCTGCAACTTTCTGTCATTCTAAGATCTAGTTGCTCACGAGAAGAGATAAACAGTAATAAATCCTTGTTCTTGTCTTGACTAGAGAAATTGGGGTTAGAATCTTGATTTTTCAAACAGTTTCCTTTAAATAAGTTTGAATTGGAACAACAGAACCAAGTGTTCCGATACACCCCGCAATTTTTTTTCCTATGTCATTTTTCAGAATTCTTCATTTTTATGACACAATTTTTAAAAATGTAAATTCTAATGTGGTATTCAGTTGTTCAGATACATGCATAATTGAAACATACCACTCTTAGGTTTAAATTATAAGAAGGTTTGTACTTACATATGAAGTTTTGCAGTCTATGAAAACGTGATGTTTTCTAGCATTCCACGTGCATCCCTCCTTATAAGCCAGTAACGTTGCCGGATTGACAAAATTAATTTCTTCCTACTTCCAATAATATTACTTTTCTAAAAAAAAAAAAAAATAATAATGGCGAAAAATACCCTATTGTATATTTATGAAGAATTTCTTTGTACGCTCGGGAAGTTTTGTTCCGATTGACCCCGTTGTTCCTATACACCCTATTTTACGGTATTCATCTATTTTTAACATTCATAATATTTGAACGAATATTAGTACAACAAGGAGAATATAGGAACTGCTTACATACACCCCTAATTGTTGCATAGGTGCCTCATCATGTAACTTGGAGCTAACTTCCAAAAGTTACGAATTCTTAACCTTTGTAACAGTTATCTATTTATTAAGTTTAGTTCTGTTTTCGTGAAGAAAACAGTGCTGGAATGGTATACAACACCGGCTAAAATAAAGAACATGTCTCCCAAGAAACATCAAAGGACTCATTATTCTTCAAGTTTGGGCCAAGAAATAGGATTCCTCTGCTATTACTTGAAATTTTTTAAAGATTTTCTGCTTAAAGCTATCTTTGTGAAACATACAATGCTCACATATGCCTCCATCTGTCTGTCTTCTTTTTCTCTGTACTTTCGAAATATACTATTTATGCACTAAGAATTTATAACACTCTAGGGCAGGATGGAGGGAAGGCAGACATACATTCCTATTTTTTCGCGTGACTTTTTGACAACTATTTTTTCGCGTGTGTGGATGACTATGCTCTGATTAAGAATAGAGTAAAACATTTATTTGTGTGGTGAAAAAAAAAAAAAACACTTATTCCCTAAAATGAAGAATTTTGTAGTAAATTTCTCTCAGGAAGAAAAAAAAGTATATTCTATACGGAAATTGAAGAAACAACTGTGCGCGCAGATTGCAAAGAAAATTCGAAAGCGGTTCTTTTTTACCGCAGATTCACAGGTATGAAACGAAAAGGAAATCGCTGCGCTTTTCCGCTAAAACGTGACAGCCGGCAATACCCCCAGTCAACGACTCATTGGCGCGGATAAATTTTCATGCGGCCGCCAATATTGGCGCGCTCTCCCAGTCAACAAACAGCACCAGTGGAATACGAACGTTTATAATTAGTTGCCGAAACATTCCATAATGCGCATGTGAACCGGGCACAAAAACAAAAACACGAGCTTCAAAAATCACTCACAAAGTGCACCAAAACGAGGATCGCTCAAAACAAAGACATTTTCCGGAAATACGGTTTTTTTCCTCCGAAGAAAATGAGAAGAGTGCCACGTGAGTAACAGAAAAAAACGTTTCTTGTTTCATTATTAGTTTTTTCTTTTCTGATACTTTTTTTTCCGTGACTCCGCAACTTTTTCGAATGGTATTATATTTTGTTTCGCTCCTCTAAATCATCTTTTCCCTCTCGACCAACAGGTTGGAAAACAATTCCCGTTCTATGCGGACAGCATAACGAGATGGCTAATTATATCGCTTGATAAATTATCGTTCCAGAAAATACAAAGTATTCGCTTGATGAAGCGTGATTTGAATGGGGGATTTTTTTTAAACTGCTGAGCGTCATAGATCTCTATTTAAGCGGGATTGCTTTTGATGTCGTGTGTTGATTTGTCTGATTTCGGTGACATCGAATAAAAGCAGATTTACAACGGAAAGTTTTAAATTTAAAGAAAAATGTTCTGCATATTTTCGTACATTTTCTAATTGTTTGATGCATCTTGAATTTTGAAACCATTTTGCATTGGATTTACTTCATAATTTATTACATGAAAATATGATTTTTAAGAAATATTCAGCTTCTTTTTTTTATTCAAAGGATAAAAGAAAATTGAAATCGAGGAACTTTAAATTGCTGATACTTAAAAATTTTACGTTATTTATAGTTCTTATACGCATATTATTCCTCAAGAAATGTTAAATCAAAAGCGAAAGGAGTTTAAATGTAACTTGTATTGCCTCAACTTCGATTTTGTAGAGCATATAAAATTAAACCGCAGCGATTCTTAAAAACGGTGGTACGGCGGACCGGCACCTGTTCTCAGAATAACTTGACCGCTCTTCGGAGATTTTTGCTTGTTAAGGTTATTTTTTTTTCTTTGCACGAAAAGGAAAAAAGAGAGAGAGAGAGAGATGTGATAGAGAATAAATAACGTAAAAAACACTAATAAATATAATATGCGATTACTTTTATAATTTTGTATGATTTATGCAATATGTGTTTACTTAATGTATTATTATAAGAACGTTTTTTTTCGTTTAAATATTTTTGACAATTCTTTAATACAATGTAAAATTGTATTCATTCATTTATTTATGATTACTTTGCAAAAAAAAAAAAAAAAAACTCACCAGCTCGCAAATTTTTCTCTTATGTTTATGCATGGGTCCGGAAAAAAGGACAAAAATCTCAAACTTTGAGTGGGTCGAAGGTTTTATTTTCTTTTCTTTTTTGAGAAAAATGAAAGAAGAAAAAGAGAAAAAAAGGGGAAAAACATCGCATGTTCGCATTTTTTTTAAAGCCTTTGCCGGTCAAAAAAGGTTGAGAAGCTCTGTTCTAGCAGATAGTATTTTAACATCATTTAGCCGCCTTTAATCTTTCGTTAATTACTCTAAAAATAAAGTGTTTGATTTGGAAAGCATGGTTGGGTATTTCAGTTTTTTTTTTTTTTTTTTTTGAAATTCATTCTTACTTGTATTTTTCAAAGTTTACAATCTTTTTATAAGGAATCGACAGTGAAAAACCATCTGTTTTTGGGAAAAAATAGAAAAAAATATGCAATGAAAGTTGTGTTTCATTCTGTTTTAGAAAACTTGGTGGACTGAACTCTTGTTTGAAGTTTTGCGTGCCGTAAACGGGATAAATAGGAATATTTTTCAACTTTGAACATGAAAAGAGTAATAAAAATGGTTCTTAAGTCCATTTGGGGCTGAAAACTACGGCGTTCTTTGTTTTTGCAATTTTAAGTTAAAAAAAAAAAAACACTTTGACAAGTTTGTATTAATACAATATTTGGCGGTGTTCTGATTCACCCCGCATAAAGGGAGGGACAGAAAGGTTTTTCACTTTTTGAAATTTTTATTTGTAGTGATTCAACCTTTTTATAGAATTAATAAAAACAAGTAATAATTAATATGAATAGGTAGAAAAGGAGCTAACAGTTTCTGGAAAAAATAATAGTTGAAACTGAAACACATTCGAGAACATATAACATATCCATTTAAATGATGTTGCTTTAAATTGTTTTTTAACTGTTACTTTCCTTTTAAATAATCACTCTGTTCTCCCACAGACTGTTTTCAAATGTAGAACACGATTTATGGAGCCAACTGCTCCATACAAAGTATTAGACAAGATGCCGGTTCATCTAGCAGAGTTCATCAGAAGTGCATGGACTCTATAACGTGCCTTATTAGACAGCCTATGCTTCAAACTTACTAAAATTGAACCGAGTTAATTCTCTACTGTTATAACTACTAATAATATGACTAATTGAAGTATGATGGGATATGATTTCGGGTACAGTACCCGCCGCTTTTTAAAATCACATTTGTGCCGAGGATATTTGATTTTATTAAGCGGCTGATTTTATAAACCGGCATATACAAAATTACAAAAAGAAAACACTTTAAAGTAAAAACAAAATAAAAAATAAATTAATTATTTTTTTATATATTTAAATTTAAGTTAATTAAAACACAATTCGAATTTAACTCATACGTAAAAAGCAATTTTTTAAAATTAACAAGAAGTTCTGTCAAGAACTAAACGAGCCTACTTTCCCGTACATCGAAATCGGCACTGTAGCATCTGATCAATATTCTCTTGATTATCTGAAACTGAAAATTATGTCAAACATACCTTTTTAGCACTTGAAGCTGATTTCTAAAAGCAAAATATACCCCTCTCATCAGATGAAATAGACACATAAAAAGTAAATAAATGAATAAATAAAGTTTTGTCGCACCTTTTAAAGAATGTAACTGTTACAGTTCTTCCGTAGAAAAATTCCTCAATTGTTTTCAAAAAAAAAATTAAAAGTACAAAGTACATCAAAACACAGTTTATCAAAGAAAGAAAAAAAAAAGAAAAAAAAAAAACTCGTCCGTTGATAAAATGTCTCGAATTTCACTTTTAATCCGTTGCCAGTTGTTAAATATAAATAAAGAATAGAATGCCCTCGTGAATGAAACATTTTTGTTACAAAAAAAAATCGTCTGCCAAAAATAATAATAATAATAATAATAAATTCAATAAAACAAATGAATAAATAAACAAAAAATCGTCTGCACAGTCAGTCATTTTTTTTCGGACTGTTTACTCAAAAGTTATTAGGGGTGACAGCTTGCTTGAGCGGTTCAATGTTGAACGAAAAATTGTTCAAATCGGAAATGTAAATACGGGAATGAAGTATCCTTGAAAAGTTCTTTCCAACAAAAAAAAGTTTGTTCAAATCGGACTGTTCATTAAAAAGTTAGTATCGCGGGACCGGTTGTTTGAACGGCTCAAATTTGAACCAAAAATTGTTCAAATCAAAAAATCAAATATGGGAATGAGCTGTACTCGCCGAGATCTTTCCAACAAAAAAAAGTTTGTCCAAATCGGACTGTTCATTCAAAAGTTATTAGGGGGGACAGACAGACCGACCGACCGACCGACCGACCGACCGACCGACACACAAATTCCCCATCTCAATACCCTACTTTCAAATTTTTAATTTTTCGATATTCATTTTACCTTTTTATTTTTTTCACTTGGCGATATTTTTTTTTGACTTGGCGATATTTTTTAACTTGGCGATATTTTTTGGACTTGGCGATATTTTTTAGATGCATTAAGCTACTTTTAATACTTTTTTCGTCTTTCTTTTGTTTTTAACGGGAAAGTAGGCTAAAAATGGGTTTTAAAATATTGACTCATTGTTGTTTGAGAAGCAGAAGAGTGAAAGAAAAAATCATTCTTAAATCTCGACGTTTATTCATATTTTTCTAGCGAAAAAATGAATGGCATGAACTGTAATCCTCTGTTTTCTTGAAGAGAATGGAAGTTCTGGTTTTATTCAGACAAGAATCCCCCCCCCCCCCCCGTTTTTAACATATACTCTCCAAAAACTAGATTTTATAAAACGGCGCTAATGATTTTATTGAAGGATGGTTTTAACATGTTTTGTAGTAACAAAGCCCGTCATTTAGGGGAGCAGGGGAGGGGGTCAATCGCCCCCCCCTGACTTTGGGAAATCAATGTATTGACATATAAGTGGGCGTGGTTTTTGGTAAATTTTACATTGTGTAAATTTTACATTGTACACCCTTTGCCCCCCCCCCCCCCCCGGAAAATTTCAAAATGACGTCCCTGTATAGTAATGATTCTGATCTTCCAGATTTGATTTTACAAAGCGGCTGATTTTATAATCCATTGATTTTACTAGTGGCGGGTACTGTTCTTTCCAGAAAAATTAAGATGACAAAATAATCTAAAAACACCATTTAAAACTAATTAATCTACAAAATGATATATACCTTCTCACTGTACAAACTCCTTCATTCTAATTGACCGGCACGCTATTTTTGTTTATGCTTGTGGGTGAAACATGTGATAAGGCATCTTCCACTGTACTGTCTGTTTGCGTATTGTGCACCTGGCAGCCACGAACGCTTCCATTTGAAAAAGGGGAGATAGGTTTAGGGTGCGCACTTCCCGATACCTTCAGTTTTTGTTCGCTTGCTACTTCCTTGTTGCATTTGCCCCTATTTCGAGAAAGTCAGAAGAGACTTGGCGCGTGCGCAGGTTCGACGGAGGTCTCGCGAAAAAATGTTAGACAGTACGACGCGCGTTTTTCCGCCATCTACCCTATAAATGTATATCGATTCGCGCATGTTTGGCAGTGAAATGATGCTGCTGCAAAGTTACACTTCAAAAATTTCAAAGAAAACAAAACCACAAACTTAAACACTACTCACAAATGACTGACGTGAACTGAACAATGGCTCTCGTACAAATCGTTGACAAAAAAGTGAACTATTTAATTCTTTTAAGGCTGGTGGTACAAAATACATATCGACTTCGCTTAACTCAAATTTTCGCTTATATCGAAGTTTTTGCATGGTCCTGAATTGCTATAATAATGTATAATGAATTCTTTTTCCGTTAATTCGAAGTCACCCTGCTTATCTGGAAGTGTTGGGAAGCCTTTTCTAAAACATTTATTGTTCTAATTTTTTTTATTCGATTTTTTGATACAAAACCAACCTACCCCTCAACCTCTCAAATGTCTAATAAAATTTTTACTGCCGTTCATTTTTTCCTTTACTGATGGATTTTTTAATTGACATGCCCTCGGTGACTCTAGACTAGGAAAAAAGTTTAAATGAGCTTGTTATTTAACATTTTCTGAGCAGTTATTTAAAGATAAGTTCTGTTCAGTGGCTTTGTTAGAACATAGTATATAAGGGGAGATAAAAATAGAGTTTAAAGAAGGACTAGCAATAGAAATCATTCCATGAATTATCCTCCCCCTTTTTAATAAGTGGAAATAGGCCTCACGCAGTGTCCTATGGAGAAAGGTGTCCCTGGGAAAAGGCTAAATTAGTTGAATTCCTTAAGAAGTTTGACTGATGTCAGAGCTGCTGAATGCTCAACTGTTAGAAAAATGTGGAAAGAAAGTGAACATTTTAACGATACTTTTTGTTTCATAATTGGATGGTGTTATGCAAAAAGGAGTTAACCCACAAAAACCTGATTTTGAGATAATGGGCTTTAAAGTCAACAAACTCTGGCAAAAAGCATGGAGCTCTATATCAATATACCAATGATATGTTACCATGAAATGCTGATAGGGCTTAAATATTTTTGCTTAATGTAGAAAGCAACATATTTTACCATCACAGTTGGATAACTAATTTTTTTCTGTTTTGTGGGTTAACTCCTTTTTGCATAACACCATCCAATTGAAGTACTATTTTTGCACTTCTGGAGAAGAAATCAGAAGTTTCCGTTGTTTTCCGTGCATTTGTGGGGTGTTTTTCGAATAACCAATACAAGTGTCTCATACAAGAAATAATTCTAAATTTTCGGTATCTTGAATTCGGTTAGGTCGAATATTTTTCTTTGTCCCTAGTACTTCGAGATAACGAGAGTCCACTGCATGTACCACATTTTTTTTCTGTGACTCCAGTTGCTCGGTAAGTTATTTTTTAAACCAAAATTTAGAAAATTTACCTAAAATTTAATAAAACAATTTTAAACATGTGTTAAATAGCGCATTGACAACCAATGGATGTTTTTTTTTTTCTTTTGGAAAAAAAATGTATAAGTAAAGTAATTTTTTGCAAAACATGTCTGTATCTGAAAGAGTTAAGACCTCCGCCGACAGTATGTGCTACGTGTTTGACAAAATAAGCCAAGGGTCCGACTTAGGGGAACAACCTTTTTTTTAATGTTTTAGCCATGGCAGCGGAGTCGGAGGAAAAATGGCCGACTCCGTCTCCGAATTCGACTCCGGGATTTTAAAACTTCCGACTCCGACTCCCAACTCCTGCTTTTTTTAATTGTTATTTATTTTTTTAACCCAAATGTGAAGAGGGAAAAACCCTAAACAAAGGTTGAAATATTAAGTCCATTTTTAAAAGTTTCATTTTTATTCATGGTCGTAGCCAGGACTCACTTTAGGCGGGGGGTAGCAAGCTGGGGTATCCCAGTTGGAGGTCTAGGGAGGTCATTGTGACCTCTCAAAAATGTCAAGTTTCTTAAGAATTCTCGCAGGTAATTTCATCACATTTACCTCAATTCTCGGAGGTCAGTGTGACTTCCCAAAAAGTCAATTTTCCCCAGAGAAAAAGACAAGTGCCGCTCTTATCATTTGACTCCGTACAAAACTAATCCTTTTCTTGTTAAATGGCCAGACTTTATTTTAGCACATTGCATTTTTGCTGCAAATATTTTTTATTCACTTGCATAATTTGAAGCCCCTTTTAATGATCCTAGATGCTTAGGATTTGGATATTGGACGCGGAGAATTTGTATCTGTTGGTTTCAAAGATATGTTTTCACCTCCATAAAATTTCATCAAATCGGAGGTGGTCGGAGTTGGAGCCGACATGTTTTTCAGCGACTCCGACTCCGACTCTTTTGGTTCAAAATCAGTCCGACTCCGACTCTTCGACTCCGACTCCGCAGCTCTGAATTTAGCTAATGTGACTTCTATAGAACTTCTACCTATAGCTAACCTCACAGAGCTAATTTTTCACGGGAATTTACTTTTATTTAAAACTAATGAGGTATTAATATTGTAAGTATTTTAAATTAAGCATGTTTGATTATTTTTGCGCTTAACTGAACTATATTTTATACTCACATATTTATTTAAAACTTAAATTTATTGTTTCATACCCAAATGTTTCTCTAACATGTGTGCAAAGTTAAGTGTCTAGTCTTGCCTGTTCGTAAATTTGATCTATGAAGTTTCCCCGATTACAAATAATTCCTTATTACAAGTGGTTTAATCATGCAATGTGTTTCAAATACATGATCTCAACCTGCAATGTATCTTACATTTATTCCCATGAAGTGACCTAGAATTCATCTCAATGGTTTTTATTACAATCATGCATTCATTCCTGTTCTCACTTTGTATTTACTCTATATTTCTTCAATGGTTTTGGTCTTTTTGTTTTTTTTAATTCTTTACGTGATGACTGAATTTGAAGCTGTAATTTAAAATTATTTGTAGCAGTAGATTGACTTAAAGGATCTTTTTGAAATTACATTTCTGAAACCATAATACTAAGATCAAACAATTTCTTTCTGTAGTAAATTAAGCAAAATTTATTTCATGCATTGCTAATTTCTTCTATGCTTTCATTGTTATTTACTGAACAGTATTCCTTTTAGAACTGCTTCAGAAATGCTTTGAAGTATCCCACCACTTCATTGTGAACTGTTAAATGAACAAAATACTGTATTTCAAATTAATGAAGTTTCAAATAAAACCCTGAAATGTTCTACCAATTAATTTGTGGTGCTAATATTTATTGAAATAACTCAGCGTGTTTGCAATCAAACTCTTTGTTTTAATTCAAAGAACGTTTTGAATTACTTGGGAACTATCATACAGGGAATATTTTTCGCAGTCAGTGTTTTCAAAGATAAAAATATGAAAAACATATTTTAAGACAATTTTTTTTTTTAAGTAATCCATAGTTGAGGAATAGTTGAATATAATTATAGCGCATTCATATTTCTCTTTTCTGTAGAGATTCATGACAACCTTTGAAAATAAAACTGCCGCTCATATTCAATACGAAAGAATTATTTAATTTTTTTTTCACCATTCATGGAAAATCATAAATGTGGAACTTATCTGAAGACAGTTTCTTAAATAAAAGTTCGATTTAGAAAATCAATCATGTTCTAAAATTTATTAATTTTAAAACCACAGCCTGTTCTATTCTTTTGACAAAAAGCCTCAATTTACTACGATATTTCATAAATCTGACAAAAATCCATCATGGAATCGCACTTGAAAAGGTTTGAAATTTATTATTTAATCAGCTTTTTCTCAGAAACGATTACGATGCCGCTTGTTCTATTTATATTGAAGAAATATATTCACTAGTGGATTCTTGTGTGGCATATACTTATTTCGGACTTCGATAACGTTTTGACCAATGTTCTATTTCGGTTAACGGAAAATTTTCGCTTGTTACTTTTGTTTTGTGCTTTATATGTGAGTGAAACTCACGAATTGTCACCCAACATGAGTTGAAATTTAGAGATCGGAACAATTAGAAAAAAAAGTTTTATGATATCATAAATAAATAGGGCCAATTTGTTAGATACAAAAAGTGGTTTTTAATTTTACAACATTTTTTGCAACATAGGTAAGGTACTTACTTGTATTCCAAAGTATAGTAAAACTATGCACCCTCTTTTGCAGCCAGTAAAGGGAATCATATAGCATTTTTGAACAATCCACAGTGAATTATTGATATAACTTTCACATATATAATTGGTTAATGTTATGAATTATATGCATAGAAATAATATATTGGATTTTCTAATTGCCTTTAGGTAGACCATCAAATGCGTATTCTTAACCCTACACTGCATGATTTTTTTTCTTTGAAAGAAATATATATGTTTTTTAGTGTAAAAAGAAAACATTGGAAAACAATTAAAAAAAATTAATTTTGAGGATTGATGTTTATAGTTGCTTTAAAGATATCTAATACTTGCTTTTTATGCTTGAGTTGCCTTATGCATGATTATAAGGAAAAATAGTCCATATAGCCAATTGGCAACGTTATGCAGTGTATTCTTAACTTGGTGACATTTTTTGAGAGCTGATAAATTATTAAAATACTTTTTGTTAGAAATGAGAAAATATTCAGTTCAATTTGGAGTGAAGCACAGAAAGTTAGACAATTAAGAAAACTAATTAAATAAATAACTAATCGTGAGAAGAAGGAGAAAAAATATTTTCGCAATAGTAAGGGATTTTTAATTAGGCATACCGAACTTTCAATCGTTGAAAGTCTATATAAATCATAACTAAGGATATAATTAAATTTTCCTGCAACTGGCTTTTTTCGCCCCAATAATACATTCTTGGAATATTTTAGTATTAATCTGACTTTGCAGATTAAATAAATGCCTACATATGAAATATGCAAATTTGCCGTCAAATAATATGAAAAATATGCAGTTTCAAATATTAAAAAACAGGCAGATTTTTCGCATAAGAAAGTGCATCATAAATCAAATTTTATAAAAGATATAAACACATCTTGATTGAAAATTTTACTGTTGTGGATTCTATAAAACTAAGCGTGGTAAAACCTTTCCACTCTGTTCTGCAGCAATCTTTTTTTTTTTTCAAATCTGTTTCGAAAAATTCTTAAATTAAAAAAATGAAATTAAAAATTTATTAAGATGTCAGAACCTGTTGAACTCTATCGTTTTATTGTGATGAAGTTATTTTGATTTATTCCAACAATTTGTATCGAAATACGAAATAAATTGCTTAATACTTTCATGTTTTGAACTGCAAAAACATCTATCACTAATGATGTTAAAATGCTCAAAGCTATGTGAGTAGCAAATAAAAACTAATCCTACGCTAAGATAAAAAGAAAAATTAACGTCTGAAAGAAGATTAACTTTATCATTGCACGAGAGAAATTATTAACTTTTTAAGAATTTTTCACCCAAAAGAATATTTTAATAGGGCAATATTAAAATGGGAAAGTAAGATGGGGAAATATTTCAGGGTAATTAAAGTAGATTTGAACGGTGAGTATCCCGTGGGGTAAAATACAAAACAAGTTGCGTTAGTGCTTTCGTAAAAATAAATAAATAAATAAATAAGTAAAAATGGCAGATATTACATTAAAGAACGATATAAACTTTTACCAGAAATTCTTTTAAATGCTTTTGAAGGAACGTAAAATGATCAAGTTATTTGTTCTGAAATGAAAGTTAAAAGCATTACAATGAAGTCTTAGACTTTAAATTGCTTTCATTTTGACAAACAATATTTTTGAAAGGGAATTAGCAGTACCATGCTATGTGTTTAACCGATACTAGGTAATCTGGTTAAATATTAAATTTAAAAATGAGCTTCATTCTAAATTTTAATCAAAAAGATTTTTAAAATTTATGTGCTATCCCATATACGCTTTCTAATGACCTTGAAAATCAATGCCATAAAAATCAGAAAAAAGTGACAAGATATATTGTTAATTATGTCGAATAATGTAGTTATGGTTTAAATTATTGTTTTTGACATACGTTATGTTTAAAGACACTTAAGTTCTTGAACTGTCCTTTTGATACCTACATAATCAATTAAAATTTTGTTTGCCTGAAATTAAGAGAAAAAAAGTATTAAGTTAAATTTTTCACGTTTTGCATTTTAGCAATTTCGAATGCAAAGAACAATTTTGAGAGTGGGAAGACAATGTTGATTGCATGGAAGATGTTTTTGAAACTTTTTTTTTATTTACATTGCATTCCGTTGAGAGCAATTAAAGTTGAAAAAATCCTCATAGCCTCCGCAGCCTATTGGGGGCCTTGGCTTTTTTAAAAAGATCTATTTAGGATATTCTCTGCTTGGCAATGCAATTCCAGTTTTTGATCTTAATAGCATTAAAATCGCAGTCTAAATAGTCAACTTTTTTTTGGTGAATCCTTGGTAGTTGATCAAAAGGGCACTTGAAAGTTTTCATACTAGCCGCTCTATCACTTTAATTTATTAATTACTTTGAACAGAAAAAATATATATGTGCACCTATTTACAGGTATTTTCTACGTTATTGCAAATTTAGAAAAATTTAAAATACTCTGCTCTGTATTTTCACTTAAAAGTAGTGCTATATACTGTTGCTGCTATACTTGTTGTTTTCGAAAAGCAGCATCTGTGTGCTCAAGCTAAGGTTAAAATAGTTAACTAATTTGAAATAAAACGTAAAAAACTGTCACGAGTTTGAGTTGCAAAAAACATAATAAATATGAATTTTTTTTTTTTTTCAAATATGCTTTTCTCACTGCATCCTACATCACCTTAGTTCCCTATATCTAGCATGGGTTTACCGTCTCCCATCAACGTCATATCGTTGAAATATATAAATAACTTTGTGCATAAATGTAAAGGATAAATACAACGTTAAAAAGCACAAATACGCAAGGTTACTGCAGGCACGTGTTTCAGCGTTACAAGCAACGTCTATTTCAATGCAAAAAAATGTGAGCTTATGGATGCACCATTATCCGACAAAAACGACAAGGCGTTCCTTGCAACGCCGAAACACTTGTCCGCAGTATTCCTTCGTATCTGTGCTTTTTTAACGTTGCATTTTTCCTTTACCCATAACGTTGTTTAAATCTGTAAAATTATAACGTTAAGTTCTGAAATCTATTTCCAAAATGCAGCTGTTTAAGGCCCCAAATACGTTTCTCTTCGGAGCTGAACTTGTGTCCTCTGGAGGAGAGAGAATGCTGAATATCCTCCTCACTAATTGAACTCTAGTAATTGGCAAGATGAATTGCATTCTATCCTCTACTAGAGTTTACGACGTCCGTCACGTATTACGCAATTGAATCCTAAACGAAAATCAATTGACTATACGTGACATAACATGTAGTTGAAAGCTGTGGTTGTTGAAGGAAAATGCTTAATGTTGTGGGAGTTAATGGAACTTAACTTGGTTATTTGTGGACTAAAAGGAAATATTTAGATCTTCTGATATAACTTTCGCAACCCTTTCCTGCTGGGTAGCTACAGAGTTGATTGGAGAGTTTCAAATGAACAAATAAATCAACAGCTTCCATTAAAGCATATATTAAAATTATTATCCTCTCAAATGAAGTATAGCAGTTTTACATGTACTATGCAACGGGTATCACTTATGAACTTCAAAAAACACGGAGTATTCAATCCACAGTTTTGTCATAAATTTTGCAGTGTTGGAATATACAAACGAACCTTGTTTGCTGGAACACGCTTTAAACCAGAGGACCCCAAAGTGGTCCACAGGGACCCCAGGGGTCCCCCGTAGTTTGTAAGGGGTCCATATAAACGAAAGAAAAATTTGGGGGTCCACGAGATACAAATAGGGGTCCACGAGCCAGGATCATTAGCAAAAAATCTGAGCAACAGCCTGCATCAATTGCTACAATTTGTAACAAATGCAATAAACAAAATTCGTAATAATATTTCACTGTACTTTATTTGCGCAGTTGTATGAAGAAAATGATGAGAACTTCAATAATTTTTTTTTTTTACTTTGAAGTATACTATGTACACTTCAAAGTACACTGGATGTTAAAAGGATCACGCTTGGCAAGGTTTTTATGTTATTATTTTAAAAACATTTTGGAACTGATGTCTTAGTGCATAAAAATTACTTACACATTTAAATGTACAGTATAACAGTAACTCCCCAATTCATTGCGCTTCTTTATATCACTCAATTAGATTCATCTTTTCTCTCCTGGAAAACATCAACCGTGTGATATCGATGTCTATAATAGAAAACTTTTTTAGTGAGATAGATACTGCAACTGTTGATTAACTGAAAACCTTTTATTTATTGCACATTTTTATGAAACTTTTTTTTGTTGAAATGTAAAACACCGTTATCGAAAAAAATTCTAAAACATAACAAAAACAACGATGTTTAAAAATTGTTGACCGTAAATCATCAGTAGTAATTTTTCAAAACTATTTCAATACGATAGATATTGCAACTGTTAAAGAGGAATCTTTTTTATTGCATAGTTTTATTGCTTTCTGCTGAAGTGTAGAAGAGACAT
>JAXGGA010005772.1:0-75254 GCA_038373865.1 Uloborus plumipes
GATTATATCTTTCCAACTTTAAGATTACTCAGATAACTATCATCAATTAAGAACTAAGAGAGGAGAGGAGGGGGTATTTAAAAGGTCAAAATGTCTGCTCAAAATTAGTATGCGAAGTTGGAGGAGGCGGGAGGGGATAAAACAGGTGACTGGTGACGGGATTTGGTGTTAAGCAAATTTAAAAAAGTAATTTTGAGGAAAAACAACTCTTCGTTAGTTTTTTATTGCAAAAATTTATTCTGAGCATTCAAAATTTTCGTTCGTGTCATAGTTTCCCACTGCTCTAATTCTGCCCCTTGTATCCACGTGTCGCTAGCATAACAGATTACTTACACTAGTCAGAAAGAGTCGGAAAAGCAATGTTCTCCTTGATTACTATCTTTAGCGATGACCCTCCTTCCCAGATTGGAAAAAAGGGCTTGAGGCTTAATCACTACCCTTTCAGCTTTGTTGAGTCAAGCAAAGAGAGAAGACCCCTGGTAGCGGGTAGCGAGTCTGAGCCTCACCGCAAATGCTAGCGCCATCAGAATTGGCAATTTAGTGCCTCTTCGAGTATTCAAACACGTTTCTCTCCGATATTCCCTCGCCAAGCTATCCCTAGATGTTGGCTTTTTTGTCTGCTCAATAGTTCCGTCGTGGCTCCCAAAGCGTTTAACATTGGTTTCTACCAGAGTGATCTATCCCTCCGTCTAGTATCCCTGGTTACACTTGCATTCGGGCGTTAAACGCACAAGAAACTCTTTCCCCGCGAACGCCATGATGGACAACTTTCTGGACTTTCCGGTTGTTGACAAGAAATTCCACTTTTTAGAGCAATTCAAAAATAACTATTTACGCCAAGCAGTGATCACTGGCGCCAAACACACAACCATGCGCTAATTGCTTTCTGGCAACCAATGGACAATCTCTTTGGACTGCCGAGTTGTTTTATTGAAGCCAGGTTCACACTGGCCCCGGACGGACGGAAAACGGTCCGGACACGGAGTGACGTCACCCGGGCCGGGAAAAACGGTTATCAATTCACACTGCAGAAAATCTGTCACGGGCAGAAACTTTGTAACCAATCAAATCGCTTACTGTCGGCCTATCGGTGCTGTATTTAGACATCAAATTCTTAAGCAGACAGCGTTATCAATTTGTAGCTAACATGAACTAATGATATTTTTATGATATTCGTATAAATGCAAAAAACTGCAGCTTAATGGGATTTTACACATGCCAATATTTCTACATTTCCGAAGATATATTAAACGATTTAAATTTCAGGATTAATAAGAGCAAGCAAATAGAAAAAGTATTTGACTCGGTAAAATATATAGCAAAAATTTCGTCAAATTATGTCCGTAAATGATTCAAAACCGATGGTACGATGATCTCCAAAGTGAAATTAAAGAATAAGAGAATGCTTATTTTTTTTTTAACAGAGAGTGGTTTCAAAAATAAATAGTCAAGCTTTGCTCATGGTGATTTTTGATACAGTAGTTTCACTTGACTCACTTTAAAATGTATTTGAGTTTATAGCAAAATGAATTTCTGACAAAATATAAACTTGATTTATTACTGAAAACTACTCCAGATAGCAAGATTTAACAATAATAAAATTTCTTCCAAGTAAAATATTTTGATTTTACGAACAATTGACTTATATTATATAGTTTTGACCTAATTGTATGCAGTTCAGTCTTGATAACTTGAACATTCCTTTATTTCCTTTTTTGGGTCCTAAACATTCGAGAAGGCTGCGGGAACTTCCTATAACTCAAAGCTTTTAGGCGGCTCTTGAGGGCTTCGAGCTATTGAGACTCGACTGTTACAAGCAGCTTTATTGCAAATGATAAAATCTATGCTGTTGCGGTACAAACTGTACAAAATAATCGATACACTTTCATGCTAAAAAATAATCTTTTTTATTGCAGAAATTTCTGCTCAGTGCTTTCAACAACTAACAATGAGTGAAAATGCTTCATATGTTTAGGTTAATAAATTTAATTAGGGAAATAGTGAGGAAAACAAACATTGTAGGCTTAACACTGACCCCGAAACCCAAACCCTAAAAAGTGCTTTTGTACAAAAGAAAGTCAGGAAAATATGTTTCTCCGGTTGATTGTGTTCAGAGTTATGAATGAAAGTTAAAAAGTAGAATGAGAGTTATAGATAAAACATAACTTTATTTTTTCATATAAGTACAAAAGATATTGATGCATTTGTCATACTGCTTGACAAGCTTCGCAGAGCAATCCAGGAAAAACTCAACTATTCGCATGCGGAAGAAATATTTCACAGCTTGTTTGACATCAGCATTGCATTGACTTCTCTCTCTGTATTTGTTTGCACAACTTTCGGAGACAACACTCGCATTCCGCTGAGATTCTTCTTCAAAGTTAGAAATAGATTAAAGTCACTCGATGGGAGATCAGACAGTAGCAGATTTAGCATGTTGCAAATGCTAAGGGCCTCCACGACTCTGGGGGCCCCGAAAAGAATTCACGGAAGTAGAATTTTATCTTCAACTCATCACACATATGTAGGCAATATACAACAGATCAAGTTTTCCCCCTAGAGTTTAAAAGAGTTTCAGATAACACATTCCGTACCCTCTTATAAAAGACTTTTAATTTGTTATTCATGTGCTGAAATTTAAATTGAAAAAAAAAACACTTTTCTAAAGAAATATTTCTTTTTTCTTTTTCTTTTTTTTTGACATTTACTGTCAGGGATCAAATCTAGGGGGAGAGGGGATTTAGGGAACTATCCTCCTTCAAAACTCAGATACTTTCCTTTTTTGACAATAAAAAAGAGCTAAAACTAGCCTTATCACCCCTGCCTTTCCCCTTTTTTTCTTAACTATGCCATTGCCTACTTGAGGCAATGGTATCCTCATCTAATTCCTTTTTCCATTATGCTATTAAAAGTATTAAGTAAATTTTTAATTATGCCCATTTTAAACATTAGTTCACAGGTTATGGGACATAATTCTGTTTTTTTTTTTGCTAATAAATTCCTGCCACCAAAGAAAAAAAACAGAAAATCTTGTGATAGACGAGAAAAAGTTACACGATCAAATCTGCCTTTTTTTTTGCCAATATCCTCTCATAATTTGACAACATGCACATGTAATATGCGCTCACTCATTACGACATAAAAAGGAAATTCAGTGAAAGAATTTAGTTGTTATCAAATTTCTTAACAAACAACTTCAACAAATTTTGTCATACATACGTAAAATCATTACATGCAGTCACGTCATTTCACAATTTTCCAGAGCGGGAAGGGGGATAATGAGTTTTTTCTCGATTTCATCTCACAGAAAAACATTATGGAAACAAAAAACTCAAAATCGCTGAATCTTTTTCAGCAGTTTTTGCACAGATTTGACACTGGGAAATACTTAGAAAAACAAGATGCGAAATTAAAAACTGCACGTACATGGTACCTTGGATTACCTCTCGGAAAATATGGTAAAACACTTTGTTCACAAAAATTCGAGATTTTTTTTCTTTAAAAATTTTAGGGTTTTCTCTCACAATGAAGAAACAGACTGCAGCCTTTCTCATAAAATGAAACAAATCTTGCTATTTTGACTACCAGGATTCTGTTTGTTACATTTTATACATTTTGTCACCAACCATTTGAAGTTCATTGCTGAACTCAAGTCAGGAACTCTCCAACCTTACCTCTTGTTAATCACAAGTAGTGAAAAACAAAGATAATAAGAAACATTCAGTGTTCATAAAGCTATAAAAGAGCAAGAACTTTTATCCTTAGAATTTTAACACATTTAAATTCAAAATATGACGGGATGGAAACTTACTATATCGAATGTAAATAAATGTACAGCAACTTACCTGAATGCATCGTATTTATACCACTATTGTCTTCTTTTAAGGGAGTCCTGAAAGCTAATCTAATCTAAAGCTAGAAGAAACTCTAGTCAATTGAAAAGAGTAGCCATCGGGAACTGTTCCCTTTTTTTCATTTTTTCACCATCTTCCTTCTAAAATATACATATATACAGTCGGTATTATATAAATTCAGATGTAGAGAAGCTTGAAGATAATGTGTTGACTATATTTAATTGCTGTCAGGTTCCATATGATACAAAAAATAGCTCAGTACTTCAGAAAAATATCTTTTTTGAAAAATGACCACCGACACTTAAAATATAGAACAAGAGCGAAATTCTGAAAATGCTAACGAAGCAAGTGGCAAAACATGTACAAGTTTTACATTCGTTTCATATTTTATTGTTCTTGTCGTTTGAATATTCGATTACACTAGATCAAACTTTTTCTTAAAATTCTATATGTTTGAATTTTCACTGAAAATAATTAATATCACTGTATAATTCGTGTTGATGTTTAGGAGGCGAGGAAGTATTACTGTACATGGCGTTTAACATATTTATTCGACAATCTTACAAACAAACGCGACAGATATAAGGACGAGGAAATGCAAACGGCAATAAGTAGGGTTACCATCTTGGCGACTTTATCGCTTTCAAAAAATAAATAAATAAATTCTAGACAAGCCGTTACAGATATAGTTAAGGCTGTTGTCCCAAGAGTTTGGCGCCAAGGAAAATGAAAAACCTTCCGTAATCAAAATCAACTTCAAATAACATTCCAATGTTTGTTCCATGCGACGTGATTTTCAGTCAAGAATAAATTCCCTTAGCATCGCAGAAAAATTTTGCGTTTTTAAATTTTAAATCAATTTTTAATGAAATCTGCCTTGGCGACGATTCCAGAATAGCAACCCTACACGCACTAGAAAAGGAACAACTTTGTATCCTACCACAAAAATACAGCAATAATATAGCAACAAAAACAACTATAAAATTCATAACACTCTGGTAGTCTTACTGATATTTTTTAAACTTCATTTTCATCAAGTTTTATATTTTTAAGAGTGGTCTTTTAAGAAACTATTGAATCAACACACTATTTTAAATTGTGGCATTGAATATAGATGTCACTACAGTCAGAGTTTTTGCAGAACGAGGGATTTTCCCTGCTTTTGCTAAACGACTGTCATAAATCACTCTACTCCTCCCCCCCCCAGCCTTCCAGTAACCCAGAAGGGAAAACCAACAGTTCCTTCCTTATCTTGGGGAGAGGGTGGCAGCGGGCTTAGATGCTCGACCACTTTGAATTCACAATGCAGTCTGGAATTCCGAATTCGCACTTCATGACCACGAAGTTTAGAACGTTTTAGAATTTGATAATTTGAGTTCAGAACATTGATTTGCTCATTCATTTTGCAATTTTACACTGTGAAATTATCAGTATCACCATTATTTTCCAAAAAAAAAACCGCTAACTATAAAATGGAGACGGCGATTACAATATTTTAATTTTCTGAAACCATAGGCGGCTGGTGCACCAAAACGGTGGGGGGTCAAAAGAAACGAATGCTTGGGGGGGGGGGGTAAGAGGCAGCGCCTCTGGAGCGTTTTTTTTTTTTTTTTTTTTGAATTTTGTTTTTTTTGGATTTTAACACTAATGATTGAATGATCTGAAGAAAAAAAAAGCGAGATATGGCCTGAAAAATTAAAAAGGATGGCCACTTTCGACATCCGCCTTCCGGTTCTAAGTTCTATTCTAATGAAAGAACCTGAGAAAAAGTCCAGTTTTTGGAATTTGAAGCTTTTGCTTTCGTAAAGTAAATCAATCCACCGAGTAAAAAAGAATTTCAATCGATCATTAGTTTTTTACTCAGAAAAAAGTGAGGGGGACAAGGCCCCTTTCCATTTGAGAGTGAGGGGGCAATCGCCCCCCTGTACGAGCCGCCTATACTAAAACAAGGAAAGTATTTAAATGTAATTCAGGCTTTGCTCGTGTATGTTTCAGGATTACAACAAATTAATAAAAAGTATTCTGAAAAGTATATAAGCATAAGCTTAAAAAAAAGTTTAAAATTTTTAAAAAATACATGCTTTTAATTCAAATACTGTATACTTTTACGCAAATGGGTCATTCCAGTGAAAATCGTACAAATCATGTCTGAAACTCTTTACTTGAGATTATCTATTTAAATCATTTCCACCAACTAATCATGTTTTTTCTTATTGAGTTTCCGTTTATTTGTGTATCATGAAGTGTGAATAACTAGTACATGAGTCATTTATGAAAGGATTTTAAATATTTTGATCACTTTGTGCAACAGAGTGGACAAATAAGCCTTTAAAAATATCTTTATAATCACAAAGAAAAGTTAGAATCTCAGAACAAGCATAAAGTGGAATAAACAGCCTAAAACTGTAAGTCTGTCTGCAATTTCAAGAAAAAATCTATTTCTTTCATCCTGAAATCAACTGTAACAGAGTGGACATCCAACAGTTCAAATTAACTACCATGAAAAAAGAATTAGGCTCACCCTGGTTGTTGACTAAATAATTCAAGGTAACGGCAGTTATACTACCTATATTTTTTAAAAAATATATCAGATTGAATGCAATTGTTTATTTTATTTCAGTTTATTACATTTCAGTTTAATTTTAAATCACATTTAAAATTTTAGCAATTTTAATCTGGGACACGTCATTTTCTCCTTCTTCTGACAAAGATATTTTTTTTTTTTGTGTCCTTTCCAAATGGATTATACATAATCAATTGATACTTGATGGCACAAAATTAAATGGAGAACCAATAAAAAATACACTTAATGGGTGGTAGTTATTAAAATTGATTAAAAAAAATTCTAAAGTCTCGGACATGATTTGTACCATTTTCGCTGGAATGACCCAAATTGAACATACAAATTAAAACAAAAAAAAAAGATTGATTTCGTCTTTTAAATATTTCGCTCACTGGGTGCAATAGTGGCACATCAACAAATTCTTAGTTTTGGGGAAATCACTGATTTATAAAGAGAAGTTGGTTGATTTCAGTGTTCCATCTCAACTCTCTCGATTAATTAAAAAAAATGTATTGGTTTACACTTTTGAACAGTGTTGTTAGTTGATAAAATACAAAATGCTCGTAATAATGGCACAATTTACTAAAAATAACCATTTTTTGACATGTGCCACTATTGCACCCAGTGAGCGATTTAACGTTTATAAAATGTGGTTTTTGCTCATTTTTTCAGTTGTAAATACTCGTTCAGTTAACTGTAAATTTTATTTCTTACAGTTCAAATCTGGTGCAGATCTTCATACTTGATTTTTCAAATTCATTTTCTAGATTTACATTAGTGGATTTTTTTTTTTTTTTTTTGAATCATTAATGTGCACAGCAGCTGATTTTAAGTGTAGCCGAGTGGCAAGAGCGGATCCAGCTCCTGCTTTAGAAGGGGTCATTTTCGGAAAGGAAGGAGTCAAAGTCCCCTACATAAATCCTAAAAAAAAATAAGTAATACAAGTCCTAAAAATGTAATTTTTGTCTGTATTGGGTAGTTAAAGGGGGGGTCATAGCCCCCCCCCCTCCGCCCCCACTTCTCTGGAACTGCGCTTGCGAGCGGGTCCGTGCCCCTCCCAAAGACATAAAGATAATAATTTGTCTCCACGATAAACAATTTTTAATTTATTTCATCACAAGATAAGAAATATTTTAAAACTATTTCTTCGAAAAATAAAACATTCACACAAAGCATGGGGAGGGGGGGGGGTCACTTTTTAATTTTCGGTGCCCCTCCCAAGAACTAATCCTGTGTCCATCCTTGACTGTGCAATTGGAAGTTACTTTTATAGAAGGGTCATTCCATATAAAATCAACAAATGGGCCGTGCCGCACCATTTTTTATTTTCATTATATTCGGTAGGTAATTTGTACCAATATGCTGTACCTCCAAACTGTTTTATTTTTTTCTCGAAAAAATTTTATTCTCGAGATACCGATATTTTTTTGCTCCGCCAATGAGTAAAATTCGGCATTTTTGATCTTTTTTCTAAAAGCTCTGGTAAATTTATTTAAAATGGTAAAAAGATCAAACATAGCTTATTTTAAAGCTTAAAAAATGAACTTTGATTTGTGCATAAAAAGAAACTATTTAAGTTAAGCCTAAATTGAAATTTTTCCGGGTCAAATCGCGGTTCAAAAAGTGCCATTTTCGTCATTTCAAGCATGAAAAAACCTATGAAGGACTAAGAGTGGGGATCAATTTTTTTTTCTCTTGCACCTAGTTATGGGTACTAGATGCACAGAAAAAAAAATAAGATGATACCGGTATTCCTTCAGAACGAAAAACATGCTTAACCCATTAATGCCTGACATTTTTTTTTCCAAAGATATTTAGTATACTGGTTACAAATAGTGTTTAATGGACAGGAAAAATAGTAAAAAAAATTACATGTAAAAAATAATTATTTTATTTTAAAAAGAAAAATCGTCCCTAAAAAGGGACGCTAGGCACCAGCGGGTACATCCTTTTTTTATCAATTTTTTTTTTCTGCCTACGATATAATATTTAAAAAGACATTTTATAAGAAGAAATAAAAGCAGCATTTAACATAAACTGGGAAGTAGATTCAGAGAACAAGGAATATTGGTGTTGTTGGGTATGAAAGTCAGCAAAAAATTTGTTGTGCAAACCTACTTTGCATTTGCCGCATTTCCGATAAGCTTTTGTACTACAATGGGCACATCTTACCTGAGTCTTATTTAAAGCAATATAACGACTTTCCCCATAATACCTAACTCAACCCGGTACTCTTAAGCTCAATGCATTCTGTACAGCAGCTTCTAAAATAAAAATGAAGAGCTGCTAACCACGATTTTTAGATTGGATCAAAAGCCGGTTATTCCCGATATTTTGATACATGAGATCTGTTCCTTCCATGCAACGATTGTACTGAGCAATCATATTTGGTTCATCAATTTCAATTACTTCCTTTTCACTATTATACAATCGCTTAGCCTTTACTATAGGATAAACTCCATGAAGATTCGATGCAATAGTTACGACATTGCTATTATTCAACCGAAAAAACGTAATGTTATTTTACCTATCATCGACATTTATTCAAAACTTCCTCTCTTTTCTTCTTTGAACAACGTAATTTTAGTTAATGGGCAGTTTTCAATCCGATTCTTGCATAAAACCTTTCTGAGACAAATCATCAAGCAGGAGCGCAAGAGAAGTAAATTGTCACAGTAGAGATCAAAATTGCATTTTCAGGGAATTCTGAAATTAAATCTGCAACCACTACCCCCCCCCCCCTCTTCCCAAACAACAAATGCATATGGGCAATTCCACGTGACTCACGTTACAATTTGACGTGATTTTACAAAAGTAAATGTTATATATATTAAAGAAATACCATGCCTGATTTAAATAAAGCTCTCGACAGTCATCTGGGGTGCAGTGAGAACCTGTGGATGTCAGCATTTTAAATTTCAAGAGAAATAGATGGTGTTTCAACCTTAATTTAACGTCGTGACTCACGTTACAAAAAAAAGGAACTCAAGTTTTTTGGATAATTAAAAACCTAAGATTCCTGCTCTCTCAGAATAATAAAATTTAAAAACTGGTTTTCATGGCACAAAAGATGTTTCTAAGTTATGATATATACGAAAAAAAAGTTCATTCTGCAGTCACTAATTAAGTTAATCAATATTTTGAGTGTGACTCACGTTACATAGTTTCGTGACTCACGTTACATCTCCGTTTTAGTCCATTACTTTACATCTTATTTTAAAATTTTGTGTAGAGATTTTACCTAAATTCAATTAAAATTAATGCTTAATGGCTTGTTTTCTTTAGTTGATCAGTTTTAAATGCAGTAAAACCTCTCCCAACGGTCACTTTTACAAAGCGGCCACCCCTCATAACGGCCAATTTTTCGCAGCACGAATTTTTTGTCCCATAGACATAGGGTTAAAATTCTCATCTGCAGCTGCCATCTAACCCCTCTGAACGGTCACAGAGTGGCTTTATCAATTTGATTTTCCAAAACATATGTTAGTCTTTTTTTATACTACTTCCCGTATTTTCTCTGTGGTTGCATTGTACTGATTTCAAATTCTCAATTCATACATCTGAAAACTTTTACAGGATACTTATTACACACCATTACATTTCATCTGATACCAATAATAACATTTAATGTTGCATAATGGCTGTAAAATTAGTTGACTGCTGTCAGAATTAGGTTCTTCAAAGTACTTACTTTTCTCATACACTACTGATGAATAATTAAATTTTAAACATCTCAAATAAGAGCAAGTGAGCTGTTGACCGTGCTTTTTAAAATTTCTCTTATGCTCCAATTTTATATGTATACATATATTTTTTTTCTCTCGCTCAAACTAATTTTTTAAATCATTTTCGTTTAGATTTTCTTGCGATAAATAATTTTTTCAGCATGAGTTCGGTGGACATTGAAATCTTTTCAAATGTATATTACATTTACGGATGAGTATTGAGTAACTCACTTATGACTACAGTTTAACTGTGAGGTGAATTAACGGAATTTCTCATTGTTTTGGCGAGTCTTCCTTAGTGTATTTACATATTTGTACACTTGTTGAAGCGATATTTAAGAAGTTTGAATTCAACTGAAATTTCCTTTGAAAGTTTCATATGTTTATTTTTCAGCTTATATTGAATTGCTAGAGACAATATCCTTAGCTTTTCGACTTTTCTCGTTAGACATTCTTTCATCCAGAGACAATGTTTCTGTTTGCATGCAATGTACTTCCCTTCTTGCTTCAATTTTTCTCGGCACCTTTTCTGTCATTCTGCGGTTACTCGTTAAATATTTTAAAAATTTCTTTTACTGGAATGAAAAACCTTTCTTAGATATGGAAGAAAAATATGTGCATGCATAAACACATGCTACACATTGGAAAGCTGAGGGTTAAAGCAGGAACCTAGTGCACTAATTGAAAGATTATAAAATACTAAATGAATTAAAATTACGCTATTTATATTTAATTTCATCAGTATTATTAATTATATATAGGTGTGTACAAGTGTTAACCCTCCCTTTAGACCCTAAAATACCATTAAGGCATATTAAATACGGTGAAGAAGTTAATATTAGCTTGTATTGGCTGTAACTCACTTTTCGCGTGACTCACGTTACAAGTCAAACATCTTTATTTTTTGAATAAAAAAGCAAAAAACTCTAAATTGGCCTATAATTTCTTTTTTGTAATTTCCATTCGTAGGAGAAACAGGAAAAAAAATTCATTTATAAGCTATAAAATTTGGAAATATTAAAAAAATTAAGTTTTCGTGACTCACGTTACACAAAATTTAATGGTTTAAAAACTACTTAAAAAAATTATTTTAGGAATAAATTTCAAAATGTACTATTAATAATTGTTTTCTTATCGAATAAATCTGCCAGGAAAAAATGCAATTAAATTGTGGAAAAAGGCTAAATCAATAAAATATGCTCGTTTAAAATTGTGTCTAGCAGAGAGAGACTTTTACAAGATTGTAAGCTCGTAGAACAAGTTCTCTTATAAAAAGAAAATGATTCACCTGAAGTTACCTTATTCTAAATTGTAAACTTCAATCAATATAGAGAACGTACAAAAAAAATTAAGACAATTTTTCAAAATTTTTTTTTAACACCGAGTTCCCATTTTTGCTGGAATTGCCCATATGCAATCCTTGAACTCTTCATCAAGGTGAAGTGCTAAGCTTCTGAAACAGATTAGGGCTTTTTCAACAGCCAGACGAATCAATAAAAAGCACCAAAATGTGTTATTGAAAAGTAGTTAAATGCAACAAATAATTGGTGTTAATTACATTTTTATAAAAACTTTCTTTTAAAATGTACCTTGAGTATTTTTCGTAATTTATTAAAAAATAAATAAAAAAGCAGATAAATGATAAAATATTTTAAAAAATTGTAATTAAAGTTTTACATTAATTTATTTAATTTTATTAGATTTTAAGTGTTAAAAATAAAAATTATTATCTATTTTTCAGTCTAAAAACATTTACTAACTTCTGTTGAGATAACACAAGCGTTTTTGCCTTGATTCTCATTTTTAAAGACTTATATATTAATAAATAAATAACTTTCAATAATTTTTTGAGTGATAAAATTTTTTTGGGGGTATTTCTTGCAGAAAATAATTGTTGGTGTTGAATTTAAAATATAAGTTATGCTTCAAAATCGTCTTTTTTAACCTCCGGACAGCAAATGTAAGCAAGGACGTAGCCAGGACTCACGTTAGGGGGGTGCAAGCAGTGGCACCTCAATAGGAGGTCACTGTGACCTCCCAAAAAGCTCTTATCCGATACAAATTGGCTGATGAAATTTGAAAACAGTGAGACAGTATTGCAAGGCTGAACTTCTTTATTTTATTTATTTATTTTTATTTTTTTTTCGTTAATTAATTAAATTATTTATTTTCGTGATGCCTCACGTCTCTTTTGGTAGACATAGATAACTATGCATTCTTGTATTTTATGTATTTATTTTTTAATCATTCAGAAAAGTTCTGAGTTTCATTCGGTAAATTAAAAATTTTCTCCTCAAAAACAGTCAAGCTTACTATCATTTTCTGAAAAGTAATCAATAGTAGATATAATAACGCAGTTTGTATAAAGTTCCCAAAAATTAGCATAAAAGTCAAATTTTTCAATTTTTCAGGGGAGAGGAGGCGAGGACTCTCAATAACCGAATGAAATTCCAAATTTCACCGAGGAATAAAATTCAAACTTATTTGTCTGCACCAGCATGTTACAATGAAAAGCATGAAATTGGACAAAATCGTTTGTCAAAAAATTAATAAAATGGGAGGTCACAGCGACCTCCCATTGTCTCTGATCTAGAGGGGTGCAGCTGCACCCACCTGCACCCCCCTAGCTACGCCCTTGAATGTAAGCAAATTTTAAAAATGACCCGTATGTCTTTCTGAAAAGTGTAGTAAACGCATAATATAAGGTGTGCTTAAAATGCAAACCTCATACGAACTTAATATGGGGGAGGGGAGGCACTTTTTACATTTCGGGGCCTTCCTAAAGCCTTTTTCTACATCCGCCCCTGACTATAAATGAAATTGCGCGTTTAAGATTTCTGGTTCGATTTTTTTTTCTGTAATAAATAAAAACATCCTCCTTTTACCTAATGTCTCCAGAGTTAGCTAAAAATTTCGTTTTAAAAACTTTAATTTTGAAAGATTTTTTCTGAAAAAGTATCCACCCCTTAAATAGTCTAACTCTGTGTGATGTCAAAACGCAGTGAAATCAAACTCTCTGATTTATCAATGACTATTTTTGAACAATATTTTTGAAAAAGAGATATTTCAATTTTTAATGTTTAAAAACTTTTTATGTGGGAATTTAACTAAACTATTTGCGCTATTGCAGGCAGGGCTGCGGAGTCGGAGGAAAAATGGTCGACTCCGACTCCGACTCCGACTCCTGCATTTTAAAACTTTCGACTACGACTCCGACTCCGACTCCCGACTCCTGCTTTTTTTTATTATTTATTTTTTTTCCCAAATGTGAAGAGGGAAAACCCTAAACAAAGGTTGAAATATTAAGTCCATTTTTAAGAATTTCATTTTTACTCATGGTCGTAGAAAGGACTCAGTTTTGGCGGGGGGGGGGGTAGCAGGCAGAGGTATCCCAGTTGGACGTCATGGGAGGTCATTGCGACCTCACAAAAAGTTCAATTTTCTCAAGCATTCTCGTAGGTAATTTCACCACATTTACCTCAATTCTCGGAGGTCACTATGACCTCCCAAAAAGTCCATTTTCTCCAGAGCAAAAGTCAAGTGCTGCTCTTGTCATTTGACTCCGTACAAAACGAATCCTTTTATTGTTAAACTAGCGGTACCCGCACGGCTTTGCCCGTGGTATAAAATTAAAAGTTCATTTGTAAAAAAATGATATAGCAGAAAAAAATACTCTATTTTAGTTATAATTCAACTATAATTCCTTCAAAGTATGATATAAAAATTTGGTATGGACCCTACACTACTTCCTTTTACGTGTAAATTTCTTAGTAGATGCCTTAAGTGCTAAAATAGTGCTTGAAGTGAGTAAGATAACAATTCAAACATTTGCATCCCTAGTTTGCCACGAAACAATGCAAAAAAATGTTTTACAATGATTAATCTCCTAAATATCGCCGATTTTAACATCATTCAGTAGATTTTTCGCAAAATATCGCCAATAGCGCCAAATTGAACCCAAAAAAAATTTTTTTTTTCGCAAAATTTATTGCCAACTTGGCGATATGTCGCCAAATTGGCGTCAAACACTTGGTGACCAAAAGCTTGGCGAGATATCGCCAAGTGGTCGCGCCAATTCATATCACTTTGGTCTGCATTGAAAGCCCTGATTACCCCATAAAAGGGGTAAATCACCCCCTTGGGGACATTCGAATGCAACCCCAAAGATAGGTGCACAAAAATAAGCCAAAAGAAAAAATAAGAAAAATTTTGTTGCTCACAGAAACCAACAGAAATCTTACCAAAGTTTAAAAGAAGAAGAAAGTTTTCTTTCCTCACTTCAAAAACAAAATAATACATTTTCCGAAATGACATACTTTAGAAAGAACGTTGCAATATCGCAATAAGATAGAAGTAAATATACTGAAATAGAATTGAATGCCAAATTGTAAAAAAGTCGCCAAAAAATTAATTTTTAATATTGTCTTTCATTATTTATTAAATGCAATTATTGCTGCAAATTACAGTCCAACAATAAATAATCACATTGCAAAAGTATATTTGGAGCAATTTTTTCTTTTAAACTCAACTGATCCTAAAAATTTTAAGTATTAGTCATAGAAATTTCGTGCATTATTCTTCACAATGATAATAAAAACAATAAACATCGACAAAGATCAACCAGCAAACGATAAATTAAAAGCTAAATTCGTTCACTCAAGCCATTTGCTGCAATTTATATTGAAATAAATTAATAATGAAGTAAAATATGTTTTGCAGACGATAAATTTAGAATGGTATCCTGTATTTTAAGGAAAGGACTCGATTTCTCATTTGATTGACAAGTGCCATCTTATCACGGTTTTTAATATTTCATTTGACTAATTTTAATAGGGCTTGGAGTTTGGATTGTTACAAAAACAAATACATTTTTAAAATTATTAAGGGAAAAAGAACGAAATAAAAACGTAACCATGGTAACAACATGAAAAGTTGATTTCCGTTGATAAAATAATTCATTTCATCTCTATTTTCAAACAAATTTTATTCGCGAGCAAAGCCATTTTAGAATCGTTTGGCTTGCTTTACTGAAGGTAAGCCTTGAATTTCGGGATTCTAAAAACAATTGTTACAGCTCTCCTGATGATCGTAGAAACTTCGAAAAAACGTCATTTTGTGCAGAAAATTTCAAGCTTTCGAATGACATAAGACTTGAAAATGTGTATGGAATATTTCTTCCCTATTTTATCGAATTTCCTCTAAGAATTCGAATAGAAAAAGAACGAAATGGAATGTTCGAAAAATCGCTTCGAGGTGCAAAACTACATGCTACAAACTAATTTTGTGCCAAGTGGCATGAAAATCGACCGAACGGTTTTGGCGCTACGCGCGTAACAGACAGACAGACAGAAAGAAAGAAAGAAAGAAGGACAGACAGAACCACCTTCAGCTTTATTATTAGTAGAGATGGCCAAACTTTATTTTAACATTTTTTATTCACTCGCTCCCGCCATTTTGAAGATCTTTTTAATGATTCTAGATGCTTAGGATTTGGATATTAGAAGCTGAAAATTTGTATATGTTAGTTTCAAAGATATGTTTTCACCTCCATAAAATTTCATCCAAATCGGGGGTGGTCGGAGTCGGAGTCGGAGTCGACATGTTTTTCAGCGACTCCGACTCCGACTCCTTTGGTCCAAAATCCGTCCGACTCCGACTCTTCGACTCCGACTCCGACTCCACAGCCCTGATTGCAGGAAAAATACTTCAGTATTTATGGCTTCTAATTATGAAAATATTGAATCTTTCAGCTTATGCATAAATAATAAAGTTATTTAGCTCTCATAGTTACAAATAGGATAGAATTAGAAATTTGTAATAGCTGATTATTAATTACTGATTAGCAATTTCAATAAATAACATAATTTATAATGAAGTTCATTTATTGAAAAATAATTAATGTTATAGTCCCTTTGAGAGATGAACCTGGGACCCCTAAGAAATAAAATAACGCAAAATGCCCTATCGCTTCGCTACACTACATCAAATCGTGTGCTATTGAGAAGCAGCACACGAATGCGACCTGTTTTCTTGGAAGAAAGGATTACACACACACAACGGGAACCGGTATCTAGACCTGAAGGAAGAGGGTTTGTTCGTCCCCCAGCCGACAGCTATTATTCTCTTACTTCCCCCTAATGAGTAAAACTGTCAAAGAGAGCTTCAATGAGGGGCTAATATTTTTTCCCCTTGGAAAGGGAGTGAAATTCTGCGCCATCTATTTTGTAAAAATATAACTACACCGGGGGAATTAACCTGGACACACAGCCTTAAGTTGTATCCTTAATGGGTTACAGTTAAAGATGAAAGAGTTAAAGGAACACAAATGTATATGCATGCAATAACAAGTCCTATCAATCTTATCCTGTTTGGACACTTGTTTCTCACAATTTAAATACTTATTTTTTTAAGATTAATCAAGTTTTAGAGACCAAATGCTCTAAACAAAGAAAAGTCTGAAGTCGAACTCCTTAACTCAAACTTCGACTTTCATGTTTATGTTTGTTGCCGAGTTGACAGATTTCTCTTGAAATTCGGAAATTAGAAAGAAAAGCTATGCAGGCTATTAAATCAAATCATGAGAGAAAACAAAGAGAACTTATGATTGATGCTTATTTATTGTTCTGAACAATTATGTTCCATCAGTTTTTGGACCGAAACTCGAAGAAAAAAAATAATAAAACTTGTGGCTCTTTTAACTGGCCCTGATTAATGAATCGGAGTATTGGGGCTGGCCTAGGGTTCACCATTTTTTTTAATTACATTTTATTGAATAGAGTTTGCATTTATTAGGCTTTAAATATAAAATAACTAGCAAAAATACCCGGCGTTGCCTGGGTCAGTAATAATATTGAGAAACAACCCTCACTTTCCTTTTGCTTTTCCCCCATCTGAACTGAAATAACTCAAAACACACCGCTTATCTGAAATTTAAAATTGAGCTGCATTTCTAAAAGAACAAAATTGTACTCGTTTGGAAACGAAAGTATGACATCTAACTAAGATTCTACAAATCTGAAGGAGTTCTAAAATATGAAACTGAACCTCATTTGTTTCAAAAGATTAATCTGTTAATTTATTTTTTGAACCTATCTAACTTTCTGTATATGACTTTAAGAAGTGAACTGTAAAAAGCATTAAGCTGCATGTAAGCCGTAGCTATCTATGGTGAAAAAATGGTTAAAATCGGTCCAGTAGTTTTGAAAATTACCCTTTACATCCATACATACCCACAGAAGTAGCCATTTATGTATATAGATAATAGTGTTAATTGATGGCTTTAAATATGTGTATTTTTACATGGTATATTTGCAGTATATTCTGCATGTATACAGGCAGATACGTTTGAATTGATATTGTGCACTTAACAGTTTCCCAAAATTTTTGTTGTATTAAATTGCAGTCACCACGTACGTTATATGAATCGTATCTCTCAGTTTCCGAGCATTTACTTTAATTAAGTTCAAATGAATTGCTCTACTTTCTGTTACATTTTGTCTCGTTTGTTTTTCTTGTGATTCAAATTTTTATTAAAATTCCAAGAGTAATGCAGCAACAGATACCATCAAATTTTGCTACATAGTCTTAAATTTTTCTGAAATAGTGGGAAAGAGTTTTCGTACTCTTTAATCATAATAGTTTCACATTTAATTCATAAGAAAAGTTTATTTGTTAGTTATATACTGTTAATTTGTCTCATGTTGCCTCCCATGCAAGTTATCAGTAGCAAGCAGTTATGCCTCAGCTGGAGATCACTGTGACAGTGACATACACAGACTTCTTTACCTCTCCTCCACCCACAAGATTTGTAAATGTACCCCAACCTCCCATCAAACTATGAAAAACATTTTTCCAATATATCTTATAGTGCCATTTTTATGGAACCCGGCGCATTGCAGGGGTCATGAGGGTACTATGTGCGATACTGCACTGTGACTTCGTTAATCTTTTTCTTACTCCCCAACTTAAGACTGATAATTCAGAAAACTTGGAGGCAGTTTCAAATCCTGTCTTAATGAGTTATCAATAGAGAGTGGAAACAGTGTAAAGAATGTTTTGGAAAATTCTTTTTAGTTTGAATGTTACTATAACTTGAATTTCTCATCAGCAGGTCCCAATCTTTTGTCTGTAATTCCATGTTAATTTTCCTCCATATCTTGAAGTTAATTCTTCTAAACACATTTTTTTTTTTTTTTTTGAGGTGAATAAACATCTAATAGTTAAAAAGCAGAAAAAACTTTTTTTTTCTTCCCGTGGAATTATTGCAGAGAAAATATGAAAGCCAATAAAACTGTCCATTTTGGTTGTTGGTAAGGCAAAATTCAAAGTATTAAATAGCTAATACTAGGCGTGTGTACACTGAAAAGTTATAACAGAGGAATTGATGGAGTAAAAACACACCAAATCTCTCTGCTACGTAACCATCCAGTAACACAAGAAACCATAATTCTTCAGTTCTTTTGGCACAGTGCAGCTTTTGAACTTGGCCCTGGTAATTGATTACCTTCAAAAAAAAAAAAAAAAAAAAATAGGCAGTTGCATCAAAAAATATACATTTTCATATACATTTTTTAGTAAAAAAATATGCACCTAATTAAACAGTTTTGCAAGAGAGATCCGCAAACTGCTTAAATGTCTGGATTGCTCCCTGGAAATTACATGCCTGGTAATTTCAGGCTCAATAATTTAAATTTTTAATAAGAAACTGCAAAATCTGAGACTTTACCATTCTCGAGTTTCTCATCTTTCATAGTTTTCTCCAGGAAAAGATGAAAGTTTTCCATCCCAAGATGATTTCTAAGCTTCGTCCATGTGTGATTTCTTCTTAAAAATAGAAAATACACGTTTGATGGAAGCAGTACTCAAGCACGTATCCAGAACTTTGTTTAGGGGGGGGTCCAAGGTCACGAAAGATAAATCAGAAGTATTAATTGTTTGTTTCATTAGCACTAATCAAATTAAAACTATAATAATTATTAATATATAATGTTTAACTTAAAATGTAATTAATTAATTAAAATTGATAATGAAATTAAGTATAATTAATTTTAAAACATGCGGTAGTAAATTAATTTTTGGCAATTAATAACAATCATCCCTACAAAAATTCTAAATGTGAAGAAAAAAAAAATTCATCATATCTCATTTCATTCGTTGAAACATTTATGTTTATGCTTCGAAAAAGAGTGGAAAAATTCCTGTGAAGAAAAATTTCACAATAAAAGAAAATCAGAAGACAAATACTTTTCCAGGAATTATTAGGAAAAATGTTGCTAATACTTCAACAAAATATTAAACTTGGGAATTTATATATTTCAAAAAAAATGTATATATTTATGTTCATTTTGTTGCCCCCCCCCCCCTGCCTCCCCAACTAACTACTATATCTATAAAATCGAATACACATCTGTATGAATTCTATTATAATGTAATTCTAAACCCTTGTTCGATTTGAAAAAGACTTCATACAAAATTCAACTATGCTCTGGACGATAATATTTGCAAGGTTTTACTTTCAAACATTGAATTAATTTTCTTTGTTTAAGTTTATAAAATTCTTTCGACAATTCGAAATAAAATCTCCAAATTTACCCATTTTCTATTTTTTTCATTTAAAAGCTTGAACAAGCACAGTTTAATTGGAGAAATTATTCACCACTTGCGAAGCAGAATCCGAAATTTCGAAAAAAATGGTGGGAGAAAAAAAACAGCTTATATAATAATATATAGATATAATTGATTATGCCCGCTAATTAAAATCGTAAAATTATGTAAATTAGTCGAACACAAGGCCTAAAAAATTACGAATTTATCGATACCTCGTTCGATGATCATTTCACTGGCGTTCGGGAACATTTATACTGACTTGCATACATAAATAGATATAATCTACGTACATGGTTTTTCAGTAATATGAAATCGTCAAATTTTTTTTAAAAATCTGTAAATTTTCTGCACAGGTTTTACTTAGAAGTAGATCTAATTTTCCCGTAAATGACGCTGATTTGACTCAAACTCGGCATTTTCGCAGGAAAATTTGATTATTTAACAAATTTCTACATAAAATCTGCAGAAATTTTGCAGATTTCTGTGAAATTTCTTCATTAATTTAAAGATACTGCAGAAAATTTGCAGAATCATTTGGAGGTTCTCGCGTTCTGAATTGACTTGGAAGTTAAAAACTTTTCAATTGATGGAAATACTGGAAGAAAAAAAAAGCCCCTTCTGTCTTGGTTAGGGTTTTTTTTGAGGTAAGTGATGAGAACTTATAAAAAACATCCGGTTTGGAGGGGGTCCGGATCCCCTGGACTCCCCCCTTAAATACGTCCTTGGCAGTACTTGGTGGACAACTTGACAGTTGGGCAATAATGATACTAATTCTTCCGAGTGTTTCTTCACATTAAAAGCCACCACTTTGAAGGTGCTCCTTTATAACTATCAATTACATTTTGTAAAAACATGCTACTAGGAAATAGTTGTCACTCAAAAAGCTCACATTGAGGGAGAAAGTTTCTTTACTCCATTTGCTTGATAGCAGCTTGTCATTAGTTAAATTACGTATAATACTTATAGTAACGATTATAAATGTTGTCCACTTTGCTGATTGGTAAGGCACTTCAAAATTCTCCATAGGCAGGTGTACACTGAAAAGTTAAAACAGAGGACTTGATGGAGAAAAACACACCAAATCTCTCCATTATGTAACCATTCGGTATTGTACACGCAGAATAAAACAGAGTTCTTCAGTTCTCCTTTTGGTACAGTGCAGCTTTTAAGCTTGGCAGTCCTGACCGTTGGATACCTTTAAGAAAATACATACCTGCATTAAAACAACAATGCATCTCTATATAAGTAATAAATCAACATTTTATTAGTAAAGAAGCAAAAATGTCATGCAATAAATAATTCATGTTTGAATTATACATGCCTGATGATTTTAATTAATAAATTTCAGGATCAATAATTTTAATTTCATTTTGAGGTCCTTCAGTTCTGAATAATCCATAGTTAACTATGTTACTCTGTAATATATTTATCTTTTCATTATGGAGGCTATTTATATTGGTCTTAAGGGAAGTATAAAATAACAAAAGATATGAAACAGCAAAGAAATAAGTATATGTGCACTAAAAAGCTGCAGCAGAGGAATTAGTAGAATACAACACAGCAAGTGTCTGTCATGTAACCATACAGTAGCAACACATGCTGTGGATAGAACATTTTTTCTTTCTTTTTTTTTTTTGAGAAATTGGTTTTGGTTGCTAACTAATTTCTACATGACCCTAAAATCTACATAAAGAAAACAGGAAATAATAATAATAAATACATAACAAAATAAACATTTTCATTAAAATTGTACACTAAAATTTTCGATAATGTGATGTTTCGCATATCTTTCAGCATTTATAAATTAACTAAATTAAGTGATGATCTAATTGTACTGAATTTACACTATTAATGTTTATACTTTTGTGCACTATCTAATGTCGAGAAATTAGACAGTATATAAAATTGTGTGGTTCATTTTATAAAAAATAAAACCTTGTCAAGTAATATGACCTCATTCCATTAAGCCAGGGCTTCCCAAACTGTGGTCCGCGGACCCCTTGGGGGTCCGAGGTAAAAATCCGGTTTTTTTTAAGCGTTAAAAGATATATTTTTAATCTGGCTCTGTGTTTTAATACCAGGGTAAAGATTTTCAAACTTTCTATGATCGTGCCCTCTTTTTCTCAAGCAGAAATTCTCATACTCCCCCCCCTCCTCAATTTTTGCAGTGTTCCAATTTCGTACAGTTTGTTCTGAAGAAACAATATCATTATAGGGTTGAAAAAGAATCAATACCACTTGTCACATAAAATAGCTTTTATGCATCAAAACGATTTTTTTTTTGTTATCGAATATTATTGATAATTTTACAACAAAATCTCGTACAAAACATCAGAAAAGCAGATATTTTTACAACAACATTGGGGAAATATTAATGCGGTATCAATACCACGATTAGGCTTGCTTTTGAGCTCAATTTTTTTAAAAACGTGATGTCTTGGAAAGCTGTATGGATGTTTTTACTCCGTAAGCGTAAAAATGACATTTTGCTGACTTTCATTTTTCGTCTCTGGATTTCTTCTTCTTTTTTTTTTTTGTACAAAAAAATGATATCTTGTTAATACCGCTGCTTTCCCCCCTTCCTCTTAGAACTATTCCATGCCTCAAGTGAATCCAGCGGCGCTGACAGTTAAGACGGCACCATGAGCTTCGTGCAAGACTTTGGCCTATTAACACATATTTGGAAGAATTTCAATTTCGAACCTTCCCGAAAAATGCGCCACGTCGACGCCGGCATTGTAAAAACACGCAAGCTATGGTAGATTGGTGGATGGATCAGTCGGTTTGATTGAATACAAAACTATTCAGATTAAAATTTCGGATTATTGTCAACGCCTGGGTCTTCATTTCTGGTTATTCTGGACTTTTCTCGAGTTGTACATAAAAAGAAGTTTTTATCCGAGAACAAATTCCTCGTTGTTTTATGTCTGGAGATTAATTTTCTTGCTTCCTGTACCATTCTCATTAATCATTTAAGGACCATAGCATGGATTTGTGGCTACAGACAGGATCTTGGAAGAAATGTACAGTTCCTTCATCACTATCAAAGCCACAAAAACGCCAAAACAGTTTTGTTGATGACAAAGGACAACCTTCCGAAGAAAAAATAACTAATGACAAGCCAGCTAAAGAGCAAATTTTAGAAGATGAATCTCTGCAGCATGTTTCAACTACACCGAATTCTCCCATCGTAGAAGTAGGTGCTGTTCACACTGTTAGTGAAAGTGGAACAACTAAAAAACTAAAGTTAAGTACCAAGATAGCTACCTAGATTTAGGTTTCATAGAGACTGACGAAAAGAAAGTTCAGTGTGTGATTTGTGCGAAAGTCCTTCCAAACAGTTCGATGGTTCCAGTCAAATTGCGGCGTCATTTTGAAGGTAGACATCCGGAGCTAAAGGATAAAGAGACTGATTTTTTTAAGAGGAAGTGTACTGAGCTCGTTGCTTCTCAGAAGTTTATTACAGCTCACGCAAAAACCGCTGATGAAAATGCACTAAAAGCTTCTTTCTTAGTGATTTATCAAGTAGCAAAAGCACGTAAAGCCCATAGCATCGCCGAAACCCTCATAAAACCATGCGTTACTGATATTGTTTCTTGCATGCTAGATGAGAAAGCTGCAAAACTTGTATCTACAGTGCCGTTATCTAATAACACTGTTAAAAGACGAGTACTTGAGCTGTCACATTATGTGAAAGAATCTCTGGTTTCGCGCATCAAAAACAATTTCTTTGCTATGCAAATCGACGAATCAATTGACCTCGCAGGGCTGGCAATCTTATTGGCTTTTGTACATTATGAATACTCTGGTCATTTTGAAGAGGATCTTCTTTTGTGCAAACCACTTCTTTCTAATACAACGGGTGTCCAAATATTTAGTTTATTGGATGATTTTTTTAAGAGCAATGAGATTACCTGGTCTAATTGTGTTGATGTGTGCGCGGATGGTGCAAAAGCGATGACTGGACCAACGGTTGGAGCAATAGCTAAAATAAAAGAAAAATAAAAAAAATGCAGTAACAGTCATTGCGTACTGCACAGACATGCTTTGGCAATGAAAAAAATGCCAGTTTGCTTTAAGAAAGTTTTGGATGAAGCGGTTCAAGTTATAAATTACATAAAGTCACGGACGTTGAAGTCCAGACTTTTCTCAATATTATGCGATGAAATGGGAAGTGCTCATTATTCCTTGCTTCTCCATACAGAAGTGAGATGGTTATCTCGTGGCAAAGCACTCTCACGATTATATGAATTACGTTTCGAAGTCTTAAGTCTGTTTTTAGATCACAATATTAAACTGGCAGACATTTAATGATGAGGAATTTCAATGTACTCTGTCGTACTTATCTGATATTTTTATGAAAATAAATGAGATGAGTGTTTCTTTGCAAGGAAATTGCATCACAACTTTTGAGGCTGATAGCAATTTTTGCGCTTTCAAATGAAAACTGCAATTTTGGGTAGAATCTATTGGGAAAAGAGAGGTGGAGTGCTTTCCTACTTTAAATGATTTTTTGAAAGAAAACAATGTGGAGATTTTAAACAACCCTTTGTTTGAAAATATTTGTGAGCACCTTCGAAATATACAGTCGGCCATTGAGCATTATTTCCCACCATCTCGAGCTAAGATGCTGCATGATCATGTTTGGGTGGCAGAATCGTGCTGCATGATCATGTTTGGGTGGCAGAACCGTTTTCTGTTTCGGAAAAGCCAAGTAGTCTGTCATCGTCTGAGTGTGAATGTTTAATAGACATAACGTCAGACTGCACCTTAAAGTCTCTTTTCCAGGCTAATACTTATCCCAGTTTCTGGCAAAGTCTGGTAAATAAAAAGTATCAACCACTTGTTGAAAAGGCAAAGCGCATACTTCTTCCGTTCGCCACAACCTACCTATGCGAATCGGGATTCCCGATCTATGCAGCCACTAAAACTAAACGCAGAAGCTGCCTCAATGCTGAACCAGACATTCGTCTCCAACTGTCAAAAATCAAACCTAACGTATCAAAATTGTGCCGGATGAAACAATCCCACTCCTCCCATTAATTTGTTGTTAATATTTTATGTTTTCTTATTTCTGCTATTACTTGTCTAATACTTATAAGTTTTGTTTTTTTTTTTTGTGTGTGTGTGTTTCACATTTTTTTGATAAGGTTAAACATTTTAAACTACTTACTTATTAGTGGCTTTTAAATAATTACCACACTAATTAGGAATAATTAATTAAATTATTTTGATTAACTACAAACTATTAGCATTTGCACACTGCAATGACAGGGGTCCGTTTAGTTAAATGCTCTCTGAAGGGGGTCCCGCAAGGTAAAAAGTTTGGGAAGCCCTGCATTAGGTAATATTCATTCCAACTTGTTTTTAAAACATCAGCACTCATGCACGAAAGAAATGTTTATGAACAGTAAAATAGAATTTGAACAAAACTGTAAACTGAATGAAGTTACTACATCAATAAAATTTGATTTCCTGTGTTTTTTGTCCAGCACACTTACCATATCTTACCGAAAAAAAGGTTTTGTGAACATCATTTCTTAAGAATCTGCAATCTAATACTCAAGCAGAAATTCATTTGAAAAAAAATTCAAGGACTTGTTTTTCATCCAGCACATGCACCTTGCATCTTACCTTCAAAAAGTGCTAGGCACCACTCACCTTAAAAGAAGTTTCGTTGAATGGAGAAGATCCAGGCACATTATTTCCTCAGCATCTGCCATCTATGACTCAAGTAAAAATTAATTATATTAAAAAAAAGCACTAGAGAACAAAAAAAACACGTGCTCTTTAAATTGGCGACATATTAATTTTCGTCGTGATTTCTTGGCGAGGTTGCCGGAATTGGAAGCATTTCCAAAATCATTTCCCATGTAATCATATAGGGCCAGAGGACGTGGAAACCGCCAAATGGCAATAGTAAGGGTTACCTTTTTGGCAGTTTATCGCGTTCAATTAAAAAAATCATTTTTCAAAATGAGAACTACGGTTACAGTTAAATTTTGCAAATAATGAGTTGCAGTTAAAGAAATGAGGAAAAAAAGTTTTGCACTCATTCATTTTGTTTTCGTTTTGTTTATTTTTAAATAGTATCGAAACGTTTTTTATGATTGAAGAAAATCATAATATTGTGGATCAGTACTACCTGTAACTATAGAAAAATTAAATGAATGGAAAAGTTAAATGGTTCCTGCAGGGACGTCATTTGAAGTTTTTCCAGGGGGGGCAAAGGATCCAAATACAATGCAATTTGCTCGGAAAACATTAAAAACCACGCCCACTTATGTGTAAATACACTGATTTCTCAAAGCCAGGGGGGGCAATTGACCCCCCCCCTGCCCCCCCCTAAATGACGGGCCTGGGTTCCTGTCTAATCCTTCCCACTGGAGTCCCTTTTTCATATAGGACTACCTCATACCACCCACTAGCAAGAACAATGATGCAACCCCTCAAAAAATATCGTGTCTCTCCTGTTTTGCCACAAGGAGAATTCGCCACCTTGTGATTGACAGGTCAGGTATCGTCACGCTTCAGTGATTTCCCTACACAGTGGGAAGGGAAAAGTGGTAGGAATTACCTATCCCTAAAAAAGGGCCGAAAACTAGGAGGATCCTCCTAGGCCGAAAATGCGTATTTTAAAAAATGGCGGGAATATCGGCAAAATTTCCCGGTTTTTTGGTTTCCAGATAAAAGGTTCTGTACTGTAGTGTATTTTTATCTCACAAGTTAAACTGAGCGCATTTAAAACTGATTTTAAATCAGGGTTGGCAAAAACCCGGGTTTTTCTGGGTTTTTATACGTTAAAATTTTATTTCTTATGCGGGTATTGATATATAATGTATGCATTCATTCACATAAAAATATATTTATTAAGTTAAAGTTCTGAATTGCATTTAATCAATGTCAATGGATTAATAATTAATATTATTAACAATATCAATTAATAATATCGTCGACCGAATAGTAATAATGTGTATATTTAAGAATAAGAAGCTTTGGACAATGGTTTCAGCTATAAGCTTTTACTACAAATACAGGAATATTTAGGGTGTGAAAATTTCAAAAACTTAAATTTATACCAATAAAAAATTAAAACCATTTGCACTTGCTTATTAAGAGCAAGAATCTGAGAAACTGTCACGCCTAGCATTATGAGGTGATTCATGACCTCTCAGATTTTTTCCAAAAAATTACCAAATGTTTATTATCTTATGGAAAGACCAAATCCAGAATGTTTTGTTCTAAAGTTGAGTTGTTTTGTTTTTATGGATCCCCAAAGTTGAAGGTGCGGCATCAAAAATTAAACGGATTTTCAAGACATGGAAGTTGCTGTGAGCCAAAACTCTTACCAGGAACTGTTGAACTCCAATTTTCTTTTTTTATATGGAATATAGAAGGTTCAAACTTTACAAAATGAATGTTAAATTTGAGGTAAGTTGTTTCCGTAAGGTCAGTGAAGGCCCTCAAAACAAGGCATTTTTGACGTTTTTCAGCATTTTTGAGGTCCAAAAACAGCTAGTACATTTCAGTTGCCACGGCAAAAGTAGTGTCGTTTGAAAGACCAGTGTAAGCACTTTAAAATAATGTATAAATAACCGAGGTAAGTTCAACGTGCTTTTAGTTGCGTAAGGCCGAAATATGAAAAATGTCAGATTTTACCAATATTCAAACGGTCATAACTTCCTCTGCCAACAACATATTGAAATATTTTTTTTGCCAATGTCATACTCTATTCTTCGTCTTAACAGAACAGTTGAGTCCCTTGAGGCGAAATGTAAAAAAATTTTTTACAAAAAATGCACAGGAAAAAATACATTTTTTGTCAAAAAATTTTTAACATTTCGCCTCAAAGGACTCAACTGTTCTGTTAAGATAAAGAATAGAGTATGACATTGGCAAAAAAATATTTCAATATGTTGTTGGCAGAGGAAGTTATGACTGCTTGAATATCGGTAAAATATGACATTTTTCATATTTCGGCCTAACGCAACTAAAAGCACGTTGAACTTACCTCGGTTATTTATACATTATTTTATTGTGCTTACACTGGTCTTTCAAACGACACTACTTTTGCCGTGGCAACTGAAATGTACAAGCTGTTTTTGGACCTCAAAAATGCTGAAAAACGTCAAAAATGCCTTGTTTTGAGGGCCTTCACTGACCTTACGGCAACAACTTACCTCAAATTTAACATTAATTTTGTAAAGTTTGAACCTTCTATATTCCACATACAAAAAGAAAGTTGGAGTTCAACAGTTCCTGGTAAGAGTTTTAGCTCACAGCAACTTCCATGTCTTGAAAATCCGTTTAGTTTTTGATGCCGCACCTTCAACTTTGGGGATCCATAAAAACAAAACAACTCAACTTTAGAACAAAACATTCTGGATTTAGTCTTTCCATAAGATAATAAACATTTGGTAATTTTTTGGAAAAAATCTGAGAGGTCATGAATCACAAGCGTGACACTCTCTCAGATTCTTGCTCTTAATAGAAATAATCATCTTTTCTCATTAAGTAGCCTGCTTCAATATCTAGTCATGTCATTTGCATGTTTTTTATAAGGCACATATCTCAATGATAGGTGTGTGTCTGAGAAAAGGGAAGTGTCTCCCCCCCCCTTCCTAATTTCAAAATCAAAACTGATTAATTTCAGATGGGGGATCGATTTTTTTTTTCGAAATAATCTTAAGAAAAAACTAGGTTAACATTAGAACTTTGCAAGAACTATAAATTTATTAATAAATGCTTGTCATAATATTTTAGTAGTAGTAAATTGCAGTGGGACGCATTTTCTTTTTATTTTTTTTAAATCAAAGAAAGGGTTTAAGTGCTTCAAGTCAGTGGTTTGGTACCTCTATGATATAGCACTTGAAAATCATCATATACTAAATGCAGTAGAGAAGGTTAGAAGAAATGAAGAGCAAAACTTTATATTTCTTGCTCCCGAATAAAAGCAAAAATTGCAGTATTTTGTCATTATTTGACTTCTGTGTGAAATCAAAATCAGGGTTGGCAAGTTCTTGACAGTCGGGGGTTTTATCCGGTTTTAACCGTGGTTTTTACCGTCATGTCATAAACCACTTTTTGACATGGTTTTTGTCATAATTGTCAAAAACCTAAATTTCTGTCCAAAACATGTTTAAATTTGATATTGATAATCAAAATACATTTTCAAATGAATTTGATAATTTCTGATTTCAGACACCGAAGTAAACTTTTGGAGTTTTAGGTTATTAAAATAAAGTGTAATAAGCAATCCTAATCATAATTGAAGGACTCGGGAGTAAATAACGGAAACGAGCATTTTAAAAAATCAAACATATGGCTTTTGATTATGGCTTTATTGCTTCGAGAAATTACTGTAACAGGTTTTTTTATTTTAAAAATGAAGTGGGTACATTGATTAAGTGCTGTGTGTCTTGGGTATACTTAATAAGTTTTTACAAGTGATTTTTTTTAATTTTAATTTGAACTAACAAATTTTAACTAATAAATAAATAAATAAAATAGTTTGATCCAAAATATTTACAGATTTGACACTGAGTACTAATTAATTTAGATTTGCTTTTACTCAAAAGAAAAAAAAATCACTTTAAATTCTGATGTTAAGATTTTTAGATTGCTAAAATAGCTAATTAATAGTTATTAAAACATTTAAACAAAACTACTTTAAAAACTGGATTTAACTTTTAATACTTTTCACTTTTTCACGGCGTAACAAGTTAATTTAAAAGAATGAGAATTAATTTTCATTAAATTTATTAATTTAATTTTTATTAAACTTGACTGATAAGATAACTGACTGATAGTTTTTAAACATTAAAAAAAAACTTCTTTAAAAACTGGATTTAAGTTTTAATATTTAACTTTTTTCACGGAATAACAAGTTAATTTAAAAGAATGCGAATTAATTTTCAATCGTTGTGTTAAGTTAAAAAAATGTATACACATATTATACAAAGATAAAAAATCAGCACACGAAAACTTTATTATTTTTTTTTATGTGAAACAGTACCCGCCGCTTATATGAATAGCATTTGTTCAAAATCGTTTAGATTCAAAAAAAGCGGCTGAATCAACAAAGCGGCTAGTCCAATAAAGCTGGATTAAGTTCTGACTTTCACATTTTGCTTCATTAAAGCGCTGATTCAATTAACCACTCATTCAATTAACCGGCGTCCAATGTACTTAAAAGCATAGCAAGCGAAGTAAGTTGTGTTTTTTTATTTACAAGTATTTTATTTCTAATAAAGTTACTGTTATACATTCAACCCTGCGAAAAACCCTTCCCCCTCTTCCAAAACAAAATGTTTCAGCTGTTTTGTAACATTGAAATCTAACCAAGATACTCTCGTCACGTAGCGTCTCTCTAAAAGTAAACATTTGAAAAGAGACGACAGAGATTTTTCGACTCCATGCTAATCCCTAAAATTTTCCCTGCAGACAAGAAAATACCTACGATTAAGATACATCACCCAGTTTCACCTCTCCTGCAGCGAAGTCACGCCTTCTTCTTTGTTAACGGGTTGGATGGCGATTTGACCAGGGTGGCGAATCATCCGTAGAATCAAAAAATATAGGAGTAACCCCCTATCTCTCTCAAAACAACCGTGACCTCTCCCATTGAAAAATTTCTGGATTTGATTCAGACTCGTCATTTTATTGGAGGATCAGGTGGAAAGGGGTCTGGCTTTATTTTCAATAAGTTGTCGTGGTTTCAGTACAATTTGTACACTCCCCCTCCCCCTGGAAGAATTCGAAATAACGGGAGAGGTCCCCGATTCCGAGAAAGTTCCCAGCGACTCGCTGGGGAATTTTCTCGGAATCGATCTGATTTACCTATTCTACACCTGATTTACCTATAAGCCTGTGAATCCCAGGCTTAGGGGGCCCAAAAATTGCAGAAAAAATTTACCTTTTGCTCTGCCTTTTACCATTGTTAACCGATTTTGTATTATAAATTCCTTGAAACATTTTTATTCAGTTCCTTTGTTTCAGCAAACACTCAAAATGTGGTTCACACACGATAGATACAACGAGCTGAGTTCTCCTGAATAGATTGAAGTCCTGCCAAAATCTTGCAACAATGTAATCATAACTCATTTTAGAGAGCTTTTCTCTTATTGCAAGCAACTGTATACTGGTTCGATTGTGCAGTTCAGTAGAGCCCCTCACAGGGCCGCCGAGAGCCAAGTCGGACCCCTAGTCATTTCAGTCACTACGGGTCGCAGGGCCCCCTCCCCCCAAAACTTACAGAATTTATACCATTCCGATTCCGAGCTGGGCCCCTATAGTTTTTGACTTAGGCTGACAGCCCCCTCTCATCGGGCCTGGTTCCTCAGATGAATAGGACTTCTGAGGAACCAGGTTTTGATTTACTTTCGTTTTCGTCCAAAATAGGAGGTTACCCGCCGGCCCTACTTTGGGAATTTCAACGAAACGAAAACTAAACTTTAAACAAAGTTGAAAATGATTTTTGATTTGGGAAGGGGGGGAGGAGGCTACGATAACGCGGTACTAAATATATATTTATAGGTGTGTAATATAATAAAAAAAAATTAGGAGGACCTCCCAGTTCGTCTTTTCCATAAGCATTTATTTGTTTCGGTTTCCCATAGTGAAATTTCCAATGAACGCGTGAAATTTTTTGTTTGTTTGAATGTGTCAGATTCGAATATATAAGACGAGTCTTATCTCTTGTTTACCAAGACTTATTTTCCCACTCGGTTCTGCTTTGAATATCACGCTTCTGGATGCCGAAGTTAGTTTTACTTTCGTTTTCTACTTTCCAACATTTGGAGCTGCTGATTCTATTTTGAATTTTATTTCTACATTCTTAAATAAATAGGTGTTGGTTTAACTTTTCCATCTGTTTGAAAGATTTTTTATGATTGTAAAATAAGTATGTCAGAGGCTCCAACGGTAATAGCATAAAAATAGTTAATCACTTTATTATGCATATTGTCACCTTTTCGAAGTATTTCTTGCGATGAAGAGTCAATACAGGTTCTTTTTTTCTTACAGATATTCTTGAAACTTCCTTGACGATATTTTGACGTTGCGTTTTCTTTTCACACTTACTGGGGGTTGGGGGGATTGGATTTAAAAAAAAACTTTTTTTTTAACTTTTGACACACCCATAGTTACATTTTTTAAACAAAAATACTTCACTTTAACACAATATTGGCGCCCCCTAATTCTTGACGACGGCAATGACGGAGGGACCAGTTGACCTTTTAAAGAGCTGTTAATAGTAATACTTTTAAGCAATTATGAGAGTTCCTTCGTTTCATACAGGTTAGTTTTTCTTGTTATCTTCTTCTGCATTTTCATGTAGAATAGAACCTTCAGTGTATTCTGCAATAGGAATTTTTACTTATAATCAACAAATGTGGACTTGGGAAATATTTCAAGGGAGGGGCGATTAATTTTATCACGTATCATTTATTACACATCTTTGTAAACAAATCTTGACCTGATATGACTCAAGACTTCAATTGCGAAACATATGCCAGAAGAGCAGGCCCGTCATTTAGGGGGTGCAGGGGGGTCAATTCCCCCCCTGACTTTTAGAATCAATGTCTTTACATACAAGTGGGCATGATTTTGTTGTTTTTTGGTGTAATTTGCTTTGAGAAAATACCCTTTGCCCCCCCCCCTCCCCGGAAAAACAAGAAATGACGAGCCTGCAGCAGAGCCTTAACATTCCTTTCTGCTAGCAATCTAGACAGTTTAAAAATTATTTTTTTGAACGTCCCTGATTATTAGTAAGTGGCGGGGGTGGGGGGTCCCACAAAATCTCCTTTTAAGGGTGCCCCTCCCTCACAATAGTGACGATTTTAAAAATATCTCCGACAAAGTAATTTTATGTTGTTGTTTTTTTCATTTTTTCCGTTATATAAACAGAGTACAAGCCTTGCCTCCTGGAAAATTTTGAAATGAACTTGCCAAACCTTAAAGGTGTGTTAATGTTTCAAAAAAACAGCTTTCATTCAAAAAAAAAAAGTATGATTCTTCCTATTTTTCGATTTTTACTTTTAATAATGTAACGTTTTCAATTGTTGTTAAATGCAAGTCTTATTGACATTTATTTAGAAAACAAAAAGTTCTTGGTGAAAACATATGGTTAAATATAATGTTGTGGCTTTATTTTGTTTTAGAGGAAAAGGAAATCACTGCGTTTGACAATACAGTACGTAACTATATTCAGAACAACATTTAAAAAAATGCAATTAGGAGATTAATTGAGGCATGTGCCCAGATACTTTTAAGTACTTACATTCAACGTGATCGCGATGTTCTCAATGTGCTAGCTCAAATGTTCTCTCATTATATCTCAATAATGTCAAAATATGAATAGCTTGGAAAAATTACTCCTTTGTTAGTTAGAAAACTCCTACAGAGGCTTAAATGATCAATACACTGAATTTGTTAAAGGATAAAAATCAATTATGTTGTGCTTTTTCTACATCAATATTAAAAGGTAAATAAGAAAAACATTGAAACGAAAGACAAAGCTTTTTTTTCTTCTGTTGTCTGAAATTTATGCTTCCGTATAATTAAACTAAATGTTCCTTTTTCCTTTTTAATTCCCCTTACCTGAATATTTTATCTAACTTCTACTTTCTTCATATCAAAAAAACACATAGCAGTCTTTAAATTGAAGCCGGCATGCCAAAGAAAACTATGTTGATATTTTTTTATAAGCACTTTTGCACTGGGAAAAACTTTTTGTAGTAAAACACATGTGCATAATCTACATACTGTTGAATACTTATTATTTCTTATCAGTGTAGGCAGTAACAATAATTCTTAGCAATAAATGAAAATAAGAGAGCTAAAGTTACCAGAAACAAAATTTGTGAAAAAACTAAGTTTATGTTCAAGCTAAATTTTTTATTTCAGAGGACAAAAGGGATTGAAAACACTTAGCATTTAAAAAATAGGATTTATATACAAAATAACTCATTGTTTCGCACATTTTTTTCTTGTAAAGGTTTATGTCATTGTCACAAGAATAATTAAAAGTTTTATTTTCACTCCTAAGTCCTAATAACAAAGGTACTTGTGTTTCACCAAGTCATTTTTAAAGCACTATTCCCAGCAAAACCCAGACTTTGCAGCAGAGTTTAATAAAAATCTGTCATGCAATGCCCAAATTCAACTAGAGTGCTTTAACTCTCCATGAAATCATCCATCTTCTCATAGTTCAGGATCGACCATCTTCTCATAGTTCAGGATCAACCTTCTTCTCATAATTCAGGATCTACCACCTTTTCAAATTCAGGATCTACCACCTTCTCATAATTCAGGATGGACCATCTTCTCATAATTCAGGATGAACCATCTTCTCATGATTCAGAATCAAAAGATTTTAATCTTTAACATAGAAACTTCTGAAAAATAATTAAATATATTAATGAACAAAAATTACATTCATAATTCACAATATAAATTGAAAAGTCAACATTAGGCACAGTGAATAAAAACATTTTTATACTCATACAGGAATTTGCTTAGATTAGGGTCATTAACTTTTTAAGTGAAGGGCGACACTCAACAGGAGTTCTATTTGAGGGCCTCATGCTCCCCCATCATTTGGAGGGTCATGAAGGGTAATTGCCCCCCCCCCCCCCTCCAATGCCTTTGAGAAATTTTCATGTTTCCTCCAATATCATTTGCCTCTGGAAAGTTAAGACCATGCAGTAAATCTTATTTCTTACATAATACTCCACAATAAAATAAAACTAAATTCAAAACTTCTGGATGAAAGAAAGTACTTTAACTGTCTGGAAAGCAAAATTTAAGCTCTGGATTAAACAAATATATGTTTGCAAAAAAAAAAAAAAAAACTAAATGTGATAATCCTTGTTATGTTATGCTTCAATCAACAAAATTTGTTAATAAATGACCCACATGGTAGAACATGCAATAAATTTAATAGCATATGACATAGTTAATCATATTCTGTTTTCCACAAATAGTTCAATAGTAACTATTAATACAGTACCTGACATTCATAGAGCAGTAGACTAATTGATTATCTATTAATTTTGAATTGGTAATTTTATCCATTTTTTTAATGCCATTGGGTACAGCAATGTTTTAAACCCCAGATTCAAATTGACTTACAGTCTAAGAACTAAACTCATATTTGCCCTACAAAAAAAAAGGATACAGGCGTTTGAAATTGGAGTTCGAAAACCTCTTTTTAATTCTTTGTTGTTTTCTTCTTTATTATTCGAATTTCTAAAAAAATTATTTTATTTTATAGCAGTTCATAACTTTTTTATGTGGTTTATAATAACGAAAGTAATGCCACTTCATTCAGGATATTTGAAAAAAAAAAAAAAAAAATGAAACCAGTTGAAAGAGCTGCAATTAGTTCTCAAAATAAGCTTTAAGTTGAGGCTTTTAAAGTGCACTATTCCATTATGCTACTATGTCAGTAATTCCAATCTTTATATACTTTTGAAAACTATGCAGGGTTACGAAAATTTAGTTTTTTAGCAAGTGGTTTCAGGCATAGTTTCGCAAGATTAAAGATCAGTGGCGTATATAGGTTTTTATTTCGGAGGGGGCCCATATAATCAAGCTTAGCCCCCCCCCCCCCAAGTTTTTTTTCGCTATTACTGTAAAACAAGTAGAAATTTTCAAATTGAATTAAAATTTTGTAATTTTTGGGAAAGATAGAAAATTAAGAAGTTTTAAAATTCCTCCCAACACTTTTTTCAAAATTAAAATTATTTATGCTACCTTTTTTCAAAATTGAAACCTTAAGCCATCTTTACTTTAGACCATCTTTGGTAGTAACGTTAGCAAGGACTCTCTCCCGAAATGTTTCGAAATTAATATTTTAAAAACATTTTTATTTAGGTTATCTTTAATACCGTCAAGAGAAAAGGCAGGATTCGGGCGCTGCGCCCCGAAATTTTGCGGCATTGAAGCTTCAAGAATGCAGTTTTAAGCTCTATTTTTTGAAACTGAAGGTTCAAAATTTTACTTTTAGCAGAGGTGCCCATTACCCCCAAGAGCAAAAACTTATCATTCAAGAATTCCACGAAAATCCCTCTAAAAACGAGAGCCACACGTGAAAGAAAAAGAGTACAAAAACTTTTAAAAACGCCCCTTAAAAATAATTCAATAGCGCCGCTTACGCCATGATTCTTGATAGGAACAACTGCTTTTAGGCTTTGTCTGACAACTATTAGGATAATAAAAGGATTTAGGGACTCTTCCGGAAATTTTTGGGCATAGAGACTGTAATTCGGGAGCTCTCGATCTCTCTTTTCTAAAAACACATTTTAGAGCTAAAGACTGTAGAAAAGTAAGGGGGATATCAACTATCGTTAACTGTTTGAATTTTTAATCTCTAAAATGCCATTTGAGGCAATGTTTGACCAAGGTATTGAAGAAGAAGCGGGAAAAGAACTCTTTTCCGAAAATTTTTGGATATTGAAGTCTTGAAACTGCAATTAAATTACACGTTGTAAAAGCGAAATTTTAAGATCTCAGCCTTCTTTGAATACATGCTTGGCGGATACACGGGCCTCGACTTCCTACCCTAAATCCGCCACTGAGAGGCAGTCTATTCTCTAATTTCATCACTGGTAAAGAGATTGAAAATTACGTGCCCCTTCTAGCTCGGCCGGCTTGGATTTCTACTTCTTTTCGATTTTATTTATTTATTTATTTTTTTTTTTGTTGGAAATTATTTGTGAAAAAACTAAAACCGAAAATGATTGCACTTTATTTTAAATTTCTTACTGGGAGGAATACTTACACTTTATTTTAAAATTTCTTGCCGGGGAGAAATGATTACACTTTATTTTAAATTTATTGAGTGTAGCATGATTTTAAAGACTCTTATTTCCTGACTGACTAGAAAAAAGGAGGAATGAGAAGAAAGAGAGAAACGTAATTTGCAGACTACTAATCTACGTTGAATATTTTTTATTTAAAGATTTCTATTCAAAATGATTGGGATTTTTTCTATGCGTTTTTTAATTGAAATATCTTCATTTTCCCAAGACACGTTCTTTTTTTTCTTGAGTAAAGCGCAAAGGCTCCCTGACCCTCTTGGGTTGAATCACTGCCTGGTGCCATCTAACGAATTATTATTAGCAATAATTATTTATTTATGAATGTATTTCAAGCTAAAGGTATGTAAATAATTTAAAAGTAAACTTAAAACGAATACTAATAACTACCTTTATTAAAAAAAAAAAAATCCGAATTTTTTTTTCGGGGGGGGGGACATATAGGAGGGAAAGACCCTCTGGAGTTCTCCCTTATATACACCTTTGAAAACAATGTTAATAAAGAGTGGGCTATTTTCTTAAGGATTTTTTTTTTTTTTTTGAGCAAACAAGAACCGAACACCTACTTTTGAAAAAATCTTTCTCGATTTCGGGGGGGGGGGGCCCGGGCCCCCTCGCCCCCCCCTTAAATACGCCCTTGTTAAAGATTAATAATACCAGTGGGTAAATCATTTTACGTTTCTCAGAATTTAATGTTTTTTTTCTGTAAGTGGCTTTGAAGGTCTAATTTATCCAGCAGAATAAGCGCATATTAATGTTTTATTTTGAAATGGCCAAGGAGCCATATTGTTTGGAAACTCACCATGACCATAAAAACGTCCATAAATTACTTGTGCAACGTATAATTTATTATACTTTTAGTACTGCGTGTAGGCAACGTTTAAATTAGCAATTAGGATTACTTTGAACTGTGGCGGCGCTAGCGACAAGGCCACTTCAGTTTAAGTGAGAGGTTTCTGATTTGGAATCTGGCAACGCTGCCCTCGCGGTAGTTGTTGTTGATATTCCACGATAAACAGCCGCTCATGTTGCTGCTCTTGTATCTCGAATATACAAACGATGTAAATATGTAAATAGGAATTAAATGTGTATCATATATTGTTATAACCTTGTGTCATCTCCTCACTCATGCAGTTCGTACACCACTACAACAGTATTCGCTACAAGTGGTGACCCTATAAGTGACTGAACGCGCTTTTCGATTTCGCCACACGAGTGTGCACGATGTCCAAAACCGAAGAAATTGATGAAAGTATAAGAGTTGAAAAGGATGTGTCCTATGTTGGGATTAAAGCCCCACCTTTTTGGAAAGCTACTCCGGAACTGTGGTTCATCAGACTGGAGGCTCAGTTTCAGCTGGCGAAAATCACAAACGAAACTACAAAGTTCAATCACGTGGTGGCTGCAATTGACGCAGAGATACTCTCGACAGTTAGTGATATTCTTACTAATCCCCCTGCTGAGAACCCGTATGGAACTTTAAAGAAACGCCTGATAGAATCCCATGCTGAAAGCGAGGAGTCAAAAATCCGCACTTTGTTGCAGGGGGTGGAGTTGGGTGACTCGCGCCCATCCCACTTGCTTGTACGAATGCGGAACCTCGCGGGCGATTGTGTAGGCGAATCCCTACTTAAATCTCTATGGCTCGCCAGACTCCCGGCTACCACCCGCAGTATCGTGGGAGCTTTGAATGAAGATCTTTCGAAATTAGCCACGGTAGCTGACAAAGTGCACGACCTGGCTGTGCCTTCCGAGATCAATGCTGCAAGCAGTGCACCACAACCAGTGATCTCTATATAAACTCTGGATAGCGGACTACACCCCGGCCGGGGAAGCCTTTCGACGCCTTTCTTGGGGACGATTTGGGTGTAGTTTCAGCCCCCAGCTTGGCTCCTTTATCGCAGATTGGCACGAATTTGGCGTAAATGCTATTTCGCGGGAGCTAGAATTTATTGCTGTTGTTGCGCATTGCGTTATTATATCAGATTTCGAGGATTTCAATTCGATTTAAGATTTAGTTTAACAACAGCACATAATGCCAACCTGCAGTGCGTATAATTGCTCTTATAAGTATGAAAAATTTAAAAATTTTGAGATATTTTTTACATGCTACCCGACTAATTTTTGGCACTTTAATAATGTGTTAACATTTTTGTTGCTCTTTTATACCGTGTAAAATTCACATTAAAAAATTTTAAAAAATCCATAAACATATAAATATATATATATTGTTCATATTTAAAACATTTCTCATACCCGCAAAGTATTTCGTTCTTCTCCAAATTTGTTCTAATTTATTTATTCACCGAAAATCCGGATTTTTTTTCTTAAATATCCAATTATTTTTGGAGAAAAGTAACACGTTTTCTCCTCTTTTTTACTTTTGCATATCAGCGTCAAATCCAGTCGATGACAGAAATCGTCTCATTTAAAAATTTTCACTGCTAATCACCCCTTAATAAAAAAAAAAAAAAAAAAAAAATCTGAAATGAAATTTTCAATTGTTTTGCATCTTCTAAATATTTGAACTATTTTGAAAATGGGAATTTATTTTAAAATATGCTATCAGTTAGCTCAAATCCGCTTATTTTATTTTTATTTCAAGTTATTTTTTAAACTTAATTTTAGATATTAAATTATTTAGTGGAAACACACTAAATGTCAAGAGATTTATCTCTAAATCGTTCAAATATTTCTATGGCCTTTTTTTTGTCATTAAAAACTTTATTAGTTCTTCTTTTCCTTCCTTTTTTTAGGAAGAGGGAGGGAGGGGGATGCTTATTACATATGCCTACAGTTGAAACACACTGAAGGTGAAGTAAATTAATGGTTAAACAGTGGCGGCTGCTTATATGAAAATGAATCACATTTGCTCCAAACAGTTTTGATTCAATAAAGAGGCTAATTCAATAAGCTGGATTTTTATCTTTTTTTTTTTTGATAATTTGACTCATTAAAAGCATTTTATTTTCCCCTATATTGCTAGAAAACGTGTTTGTAGGAAGGGCAAATAAGAACAAAGGAACGCCACTCCCGGAAATATTTATTTAATGTTTTTTATCCCCCCCCCCCAAATGTTATATTATAATGAAAATAATGCAAATTCAAAGTAAATTGGTTTCAAGTCGCGGACAAAGTAGTCCTTCAAAATCTTATATTTACTCCTTCAAAACTCCTAAAAAGCTCCTTCATTTATATCTAAAATTGAGTACGAATCCTGACATATGCAGGTTTAAAACCGAGGTTTTAATTTACTTTTGGGACATTCCATATCTAGTGATCGACAACCCGAGAAAATTTTTCCCTCAAACTTTTGTATTTCTTTAAAATTTGGCTCATCAATTGCACCCTTTTAGGTAATCATAAGTCCCAATTTTTAGAATTTTATCCCTTTTATTTTTTTGTCTATGAGACTGATTTTTGGAAAAACCCTCTTTTTTTTCATGAATGCTTGAGCATAAAATGGACCATAACTCAGCACCGAATATAGATAGAACGATTTGGTAAAGAACTTTTTAAAGTACGTTAGTTGCCGTTTAATATAATATGCAACATGATTAATTAAAAAAATATATTTTTTAAAAAATGAACTTTAAATTTAAATTTCTTTGAAAACAAAAATTTCTTTGAAAAAACTCTCAACAAATTGTGTATTTCACCATTGTTTGCGCAAAATTTTTGGTTGGGATCTCAATGGGATCTTATTTTTATACATTTTTTAATGAAATTTGACAGGAAAAAAATGATATTTTTCACATTCTATTTATTTAAATATGAAGTTATTTTTCTGGTGATAGTCTAAAAAGTAGAAAGTAAACATTATTATACTTAAAGTGAGTTAAAGTGAGCTGGCATGAACTTGTAGGTAGTTCAGTCTCCCCCCCCCCCCTTCGGCACAACTACTTAAAACTGTTCAAAATGTAAAAAAAAAAAAACTCTTTGAAACAAAATGAATAGTAAATTTATTTAAAGTTGGTAAATGTGTTTCGTTATAACGAGACGAAGTACCCCCTACCCCCTCCCAAATACACCATTATTATTTTGTAAGTTCAAGATCATTACTTTTAAACAATTATTAATTTTACTCGAAAAGGAATCAATGAACATTTTGAAAAGCACTAATTACACGTAATGCAAAACACTATAACTTTATTCACTAGAAAAATTCAATTTTCTTGGTTTCTAAATTTTTTTTCTGCTATTTATTCGTTTTTGTACGAAAAAATGTAAAAAATTAAATTTTTGCGTCTTGTTATAGCTAGTCAAACGAATATTGTTTTCTTTTGTCTTGTTATGGTGACCCCAAGGCGGACGAAACTGAATTTCGCTCTTCGCTATGTTGAAAAACGAAACTTGGCGACAAAAATCATCTTCAAAGTAGAGCAAAGATTTTAAAATTATTTAAGACAATCCGATATACGGAGAAAAAAATTGACTCTCGTAGCTTTGAAAATGAAGAATGTTTAATCACTTTTTGCGTTTAAACCTTTTGAATATTAAAAATTGGCGTTTTCCCCCGCATTTAAAATAGGGCAAAACGCCGTAGAAACCAATGTTAAAGGATCTCCGCTGGGGAGTAGTCTCTAGGGTTGCAGGCCTTCATCCTTTCTACCAGCGGTGACTGGATGTCGTCAATCCAGCAGATAAGATAGAGATCAGTGACCACAACCTCAAACATCACTGGAAGCTCAAATGGCTGAGCTTACCCGGCAGGTAAGCGAATTAGCTGCCGTGGTACACGATCGAAGCCGATCGAGGGATCGATATGTTGGAGGACGAAATCGCAGCTGGTCGAGAAACCGATACAAGGAACCTACGAACAACATGTGCTTTTACCATACAAATTTTGGCAGGAATGCCAGAAAATGCAAGCAACCTTGTATGTTTGGGAACTCGGAAAACTAGAAGGCCAGGCGTTGATGGCGGCCGACGTTAAGGGCCAGAGTAATTGCCGTCTACTAATTCACGATAGGCCTTCAGGGCTTACCTTTCTGGTAGATACAGGTGCGGAGGTGTCTGCTATCCCTCCTACGTCATTGGAACGCCAAAAGCCGCAATCTTTGCTAAATCTGTTGGCTGCTAATGGCACTAAAATAAATACCTACGGCACACGAAATTTATCAATTAATATTGGTCTAAGAAGAAATTTTCCCTGGACTTTCTTAGTTGCGGACGTATCTAGACCGATTTTAGGTGCTGATTTTTTAACTCATTACGGAATTATTATTGACCTAAAATCGAAATCTCTGAGGGATCAGAAAACTAGTCTTACTTCAACGGGTAAAATTTCTATTGATGATACACCCTCTATAACTGCTTTAAAATTGTCTTTAAATTTTAGTGAACTGATTCATGAATATAGTGATATTTTTGATGATGCTGAACAAACTCCTGTAACAGTCCCATCTCACAGTGTCACTCATGTAATTGAAACGAAAGGTCCTCCTGTTGGTGCTAGAGCACGCCGACTGGCTCCGGATAAACTAATCGCAGCTAAAAAAGAATTTCAAGATTTAGTTCACAGAGGAATTTGCAGTCCGTCTACCAGCTGTTGGGCAAGCCCCTTGGTAATGGTTACAAAGTCTAATGGTTCTTGGAGGCCTTGTGGTGATTATAGGGCATTGAATGCCCAAACCATTCCGGATAAATATCCTATCAGACATATTCATGACTTTACCTCAAATTTGCACGGAAAAACTGTTTTTTCAACCCTCGATCTTAAACGTGCTTATCATCAAGTGCCAATGCGGGAAGAAGATAAACAAAAAACGGCTATAATAACCCCTTTTGGTTTATTCCAGTTTAACTTCATGACTTTTGGATTGCGAAACGCTGCGCAAACTATGCAACGATTATTGGATGATGCCCTCAGAGGTTTAGACTTTTGTTTTGTGTATATAGACGATTTGCTGATTGCTTCAAAATCCTTGGCGGAGCATTTGGATCATATGAGGCAGGTTTTTGCGCGCCTGCGAAAATTTGGCTTGATTTTAAATCGTGAGAAATGCGTGTTCGCGACAGAGCAAGTTTCGTTTCTGGGTCATAGGGTAGATAAAGATGGTATAACTCCATTGCCCGAAAAAGTAGAGGCGATCACCAATTTTCCACGGCCCAAGACAGTCGAAGAGCTCAGACGGTTTTTGGGCATGTTGAATTTTTTCCGTCGTTTTTTGCCCCAGGCAGCTAAGAAACAATTACCTTTGCAGCAAATGCTAGGGTCGTGTAAAAAACGTGACAAAACACCGCTAAATTGGTCTGATGAGTCTATTCAAGCCTTCAAAGTTTGCATTGATGATCTTAAACACACGACGAACTTGACTCATCCAAACCCAGAAGCTGCAATAATTCTTGTGACAGATGCATCCGAAAAAGCTATTGGTAGCAGTATACAACAACTAGAAAGTGGGGCTTGGAAGCCTTTGGGATTTTTCTCACGTAAACTAAGCGCAGCAGAGCAGAAGTACAGTGCATACGACCGAGAACTCTTAGCAATTTTTGCTTCTATCAAATATTTCCAGTACTTACTTGAAGGAACTCACTTCACTGTTTTCACTGACCACAAGCCACTTACCTATGCCTTCGCACAAAAAATTGAAAAATTGTCTCCACGTCAGATAAATCATTTGAATTTTATTGCACAGTTCACGGTGGATATTAGACATGTAAAGGGAAAAGAAAATATTGTAGCCGATACACTATCACGAATCGAAAGTATTTCTGACACAGCAGTGAACTATGAAGACATAGCGCGTAGTCAACAGGATGATGAAGAACTTGTTCAACTTCTTGAAAATTCAAAGAGTTTAATTTTACAAAAAATTAAAATTCCAAATACCAATGCAACGCTGTATTGTGATATTTCTACTCAAGTCATCCGTCCTTACATTCCGAAATCTCACAGATATCAAGTCTTTCGAAATTTGCATGGCCTTGCTCATCCTGGTGTGCGTTCCACAGTTAGACTCATAGGTAGTCGTTTCGTCTGGCCCAACATGAAGCAGGATATAACACGTTTTACACGATCCTGCATGGCTTGTCAAAAGTCAAAAATTTCTCGCCATGTAAGTTCACCACTGTCGGAGTTCAAAGTGCCAAATCATCGATTTTTTCACATAAATGTTGACATAATCGGTCCTCTCCCGCCTTCGCAGGGATTCACCTACTGTCTTACAGCCATTGATAGGTTCTCCCGTTGGCCTGAGGCCATGCCACTAGCTGATATCCGTGCTGAAACAGTCGCTCAAGCCCTTTATAGCGGTTGGATATCCCGATTCGGAGTACCTCAGCGAGTCTCAGTTGACAGAGGTGGACAGTTCAGAAGTGAGGTTTTTCACTCTTTGGCTAGGAGTTTTGGAATTCATATCTCTCCCACAACAGCCTATCATCCTCAGGCCAACGGCGCAATAGAAAGGTGGCACCGGACTTTAAAGGCAGCTATTATGTGTCACACTACAATTCATTGGGTATCAGCATTGCCTGCGGTTTTGCTTGGACTTCGCACAGTTTTTAAAGAAGATATTCAGTGTTCTCCAGCGGAAATGGTGTACGGTGAAAACCTTTGCCTCCCCAGCCAATTTTTTGTCAAGGAAGTTCCACAGCCTGATGAAAATAGTTTTGTAAAGAAACTTAAAGGTCATTTTCAGGACTTAAAACCGACCCAAACGTCCAATCATTCGACAAAATCTACTTTCGTGTACAAGGGCCTGGATGCGTGCACTCATGTTTTTCTCAGAGTGGACGCAGTCAGGCCTTCCTTGTCACCACCATACAAAGGTCCTTTCAAGGTGCTATCAAGGACTGAAAAAACGTTCGATATTGAACAAGGCGGTAAAAGGACAACCGTAACCATTGACAGACTGAAACCAGCACATCTGTTGGACGACAATTCAAGTTCTCAAGAGAACAATCCAGACTCTAAACTTGTCTCTCCTAGTGTCGACTCACCATCACTCCCCACACCTCCTGAAACAGTGCAACCTCCTTTGGCTACCCGTACTGGTCGGAGAGTACATTTTCCGGCCAAGTACCGGGACTTCGTACCTTAAAAATTATAACGAATAATTTTTCTTTTTTCAGGAAGGGGGATGGTGTGGCGGCGCTAGCGACAAGGCCACTTCAGTTTAAGTGAGAGGTTTCTGATTTGGAATCTGGCAACGCTGCCCTCGCAGTAGTTGTTGTTGACATTCCACGATAAACAGCCGCTCATGTTGCTGCTCTTGTATCTCGAATATACAAACGATGTAAATATGTAAATAGGAATTAAATGTGTATCATATATTGTTATAACCTTGTGTCATCTCCTCACTCATGCAGTTCGTACACCACTACAACAGTATTCGCTACAGAACAAGTGTCACTTGACATAAACTTGTACTTTCAAGTTTGGCCATGCAAAGCCTGACCACGCAGCTAGTAAAAAATTAAAATTCAGTGTTAAAAACATTTTAAGCATTATGATAGTTAACTTGATTAGAACCAGAAACTAGGATCAATAGAATGGTTAAGCAACAAAGATAATACTGCACATGATTCTGTTGCAAAAAAAAAAAAAAACAAATAAGTAATATTTTAACAGTTTTAGTTTCTTTTGTAACGAAATTGAATCAGCTTGAAACATGCAGGTATTTATTTTCAATTATTACTGAAAATAACATTTTATCATCATTTTCCATTAAAAATATTTTAGAGCATTACAAGACTCATAAAAGATAATATTATAACCACCCCCCTTATACGGCGGGAACAAGTTAAAAATATGGATTAAAATAATACATAAACGATTGTTTGTAATTGAGATATTGCAATTTACAAAATACATTTAACAAAAGAGAGAATGGGGAAGAACAATAACACAATACAAGTATTTTTTTTTTAATCAAATGAAAGCGACACTACATAAAAAGTAAAATAGAAAGAGTAAACGATTTTGCAAAGATATAATTATGTCGCGTAACAAGATGAAATAATAACTAATAAACTTACTTGCTTTTGATGAACGAAACACACGTTAACACATTATCTTGAGCACGTGGGAGCAAAACTAAATAAAATTCAGTAATTCAGTATACATGCTTATAGAAACATAAAAGAGAACGGTAGCAGTATTAACAGAAAAGGTAATAATGCAATTGTATGAAGGGATAAAGCAGAATTATTTAGTTGATGAATGAAAAACGCATGTAATACACAATCTAGAGCACGTGGAAACATAACTAAATAAAATGGCAAAATCAAGAGTGCATGAGTATAGTAGAAACAATAATTGAACGATAACAAATTTTATTAATGGACAAATTAAAATCATCACACAGTAAACAGTGATTTCTGTAAATTAGGTCATGTAGCGACAATAATAAGTTAGACAATGACAAAAACAACAAAAGAAATAATTTTTGATTCTACAAGCATAACACTGCACTAATAAAAGAATAAACAATCCCTTTCAAACAAATAAACAATAATATACGATAATAAAAATTACCATTAATGAACTCCATACACCAAGAAACCACGCGGGACTCGCGGGAAATCACTGGCGACTTTTAACTGCTTTGGCATACTTCTTTGTATCTTGGCGAGGTTACCATATCTTAAGGTTGCTTAGTTTCGTTTTCCTCGTCCTTATATCTGTATCTCTCCTTACAAGGAGGGAACTAGGGGGTCTAGTCTCTGCCCATACGTAAATTTACGTACGTTAATCATGCCGTCAACGTACGCACGCATCGTAACGAACTCTAATAACGTATGCTGATAACCGTACGTGCGGTAATTGCGTAGTCTCTACCCAAATATTCCGAACGTACGTTAACATTCGGCGTGTTTACGAACGTACTGAAAAATATTAAGCCACGCCTTTATTCCGATCCAAATCAGCCAATCGAAAATTAGTGTTTCAATCGGCACGTATCGTAATCGTTGACTTGGCAATGCTCGTCAGACAACGCTTTTACTTTTGTTTTACATTGTTTGCATACACACAGACCTTATACTATTACTTATGAGAAAAGACAATGCGTGTCACTAAAAAAATCATTGACAAATATTGGAATTTAGATAAATAACAGCGGGAGTGTATTTTGAATAGTCAAAACAATTGATTTCATGATTTATAAATTATTGTTGTTAACATATATACAGATTAAAGCGACTGTATGACATATCATAGAATATAGCATCTATCACCATTTATCTATATCATCATTTAAAGCATGATGGTCATTTGACATCAGCCGAATTGAGTTTTATAAATCGGGTCTTCTTATTTTCAAAGGCAACAAAATTATGTAAAAACAGGAAGATATTGCAGCTTCACAAAAAAAGTAATACTGTTTCTGAATTTGCCGACTTGTCATTTCGAGCTTGTCGAATGAGGAAAACTCTCATGACCTCCCTTCGGGGCTCCTGAATATGTATAACACTAATATTTTTCAGAATCTAATTTAAAATATTTTTGTGCTGGATATGGAATTAAAAACAAGTACTACAAGCCCTAATTAACACAATTGCTAGGGCCTGATTACGGGACAGGCCATCTAGGCCTGGGACTGGGGCCTCATCTTCCTAAGGGGCCCCTAATTTTTTAAAAACTGATGCACAGCATTGAAGAATTATGTATTTTTAAGAAAAAAATAATGATTCATAAATTGAAAAATAAAAACAATCTCTTTTGATACTTAATTAGCACTTCTCTTATTTAGTTCATTTTATGGAAAGAAAAAAAGATTTCTTTCTTGGGAATTAGCTTTAAAAATCTTGAGCTAAAATGGATATAAAAAAACAGTATCAAAGCTAAGACATAATGCATACAGTGCAACTACATAGGGCCTTGCAGAGCTCTATACAATGATCCCCAAAAATCACCCCCCTCAGGGGTGCCCACAGGGAGGATTATGGCGCAAGTTGCGCCAACAAAATTTTAGGGGGGGATTTTTTTAAACTGATTTATTTATTTAAATTATTTATTAATTTAGTTTTTTTATTTAAATTATTATTTTTTTTTCGTGTGTGTGTGGGTATGCTTGGAATGTGTGGAAGAGAAAAAAAGCGATTATATTCTGCGCATAATTAGTACTTTTAAAAAGTTAATACATGAAAAACTAATAGTTGTAATTTAAAAAATAAATAAATAATATTAGAAAAAAGAAATAAAAAAGAGGAAAAAAAATAAAAAACACAAGAGGGTTGTGAAAATTTTTTTTGGGGGGGGGGGCGGATTCGCGCCATTGAGCTTGGGGGGGGGGATGTGTAAATACTTTCTTCATTATTTTGCAAACAAAACATTTTTAATGCTTTTCGTCCATTTATAGAGTATTATTTAATTATCCCCCCCTTGTATCGCAGTGGCGATACAAGGGGGGGATAATTAAGGGCGGGGATACAAGGGGGCCCCCTGGCCCCCTTGTATCACGATGGCGATACAAGGGGGCCAGGGGGCTGGCCCCATCGCCACTGCGAAAAAGATTTTTTTTTTTTGGTGACTTGAAAAGGCAGAGCACAGAAGGGGGCCTCTAAAGTATTGTCGGCCTTGGGCCTAAATTTTTAATTGACAGTGTCATTTATTTATTTATTTTGTGAGAAAATCTTTCCTCGAAATATTGTCGTTACATATCAAATTAAAGCGCATATAATTGTTATTAAAATGAGTTAATATGCAACTCTGCACCTCTCATAGAACTTGAGTTATAATATTTTACAACACTGCCAGCAAGAAAAAAAAGTTTTTTAACGAATTTCAGAAATTAATTACTGATTAATTATGAATAATAGATTTTTCAATATAAAAAAGTAGACGTGAGGCCGCCCTGGACTTTTGAAACTGCCCCCCCCCCTTGTGGTGTTGAATTTCAGAGTTGTAAAAAAAAAAAAAAACTTTATTTACTTGACATAAAATGTATTTTCAAGGTAAACCGTGCAAAGCCCTGCCTCACACAGCGTTATTAACAAAGAACAGTATTTAATTCAATTGATAGACATAATTCTCGCGGCCGATCCACCCTGCTGTCTAAAAAAAAAAGTCTTCATTTTACATGAAAAAAGTGCCGCCCCCCCCCAATCATGCCGCCCTGGGCTATAGCCCATTAAGACCATACGTAAATACAGCACTGTTCAAGGGTAGGATTCCCGAAAGTTACATGAAAATCCGAAACGGCTAGGTCGAGATTTCTTTCGTTTTTTGGTTGATTTAATATGGTTGAATAAAAGGAATCTGTGTGAAAAAAATAAACAGCAGTTTTCGTAAGGCGCGAACAAGATTTGCTACTACTCTATAAATGGACGCAAAGCATTAAAAATGATGTTTTGTTTGCAAAATAATGAAGAAAGTACTTACCCGTAAGTGAGCTGGTAGTCTTCCGGCGGGAAAACTATCTTTAATATCTTCCGTGACGTCAATCAATCGCTAAATTTTTTGTTAATCTGAAAAGTTTAACAAATCTGCGATCTGAAAGCTCGAAAGCATTGAATTGGTCTTTAAACCAGGGCTGCGGAGTCGGAGGAAAAATGGTCGACTCCGACTCCGACTCCGACTCCGGGATTTTAAAACTTTCGACTCCGACTCCGACTCCGACTCCCGACTCCTGCTTTTTTTTAATTATTTATTTTTTTACCCAAATGCGAAGAGGGAAATACCCGAAACAAAGGTTGAAATATTAAGTCCATTTTTAAAAGTTTCATTTTTATTCATGGTCGTAGCTAGGACTCACTTCAGGGGGGAGGGTAGCAAGCTGGGGTATTACAGTTGGAGGTAATGGGAGGTCATTGTGACCTCTCAAAAAGTTCAATTTTCCCAAGAATTCTCGCAGGTAATTTCCCAACATTTACATTAATTCTCGGAGGTCACTGTGACTTCCTAAAAAGTTCATTTTCTCCTGAGCAAAAGACAAGTGCCGCTCTTGTCATTTGACTCCGTACAAAACTAATCCTTTTCTTGTTCAATGGCCTTTATTTTAACACATTGCATTTTTGCTGCAAATATTTTTTATTCACTTGCATAAGCCCAAACATAGCAATTCGTTTCACAACGCAGACCCGCTATTTGGAAGCCCTTTTTAATAATCCTAGAGGCTTAGGATTTGGATATTGGATGCTGAAAATTTGTATATGTTAGTTTCAAAGACATGTTTTCACCTCCATAAAATTTCATCCAAATCGGAGGTGGTCGGAGTCGGAGTCGGAGTCGACATGTTTTTCAGCGACTCCGACTCCGACTCCTTTGGTCCAAAATCAGTCCGACTCCGACTCTTCGACTCCGACTCCGACTCCGACTCCGCAGCCCTGCTTCAAACACCATTTCTTTCTATCGTTTACAATCTTTCAACGTCTTCTAGTTGCTAATCCAACGCAGCAAACGCGGCATCCATCTTGGATTTTAAGTACGCAAAATGGTTTTCCGCCTGAAAGAAGACGGCGTAAATTTTCCGTATGTTTACATTTTAGAGTAGGGGAGAGCGGGGCTAAAAGTTCCGTTTTTTGATCAAGCTCAAAATTCGTTTTGAAAACTTGGTTCTAGAATTAATATTCCGAGGTTAAAACTTGGTATTATATGTCCCTTTGATATATAGACTGTTTTTTGAGCTGTATTTTGTAAGGTTTTTTAATAATTAATTTTATAGTAAGTAAGGCCGAAAAGGAACAACTAACCCCGTCTTGGGGCAAGTTGTTCCGTGGGTGGGGCAAATTGTTCCGAGATTAACAAGTCGATGAATAACGATGCTGATTTCGAATTTAACCACGGTGCGAGAAGAATAATTCATTAAAAACATAATTTGTGAAAAAAAACAATGGTTGATAATAGTTCAACTTTATTTAAGAGCTACAACAATATCGTTTAAATAATCATTTGTTTTCTCGTACTTATTTCGACTTTTTTACTTCCTTTTACGTAGTAAAGGAAGTATTGTCATTGCGAAAAAAAATAATTCAAATTTCGATCTAAATTTGGATCCTACTCACCCCGAATGAATGTTGAGCAGTTTTTTCAACCTGTCAGCACGTGCATATGTACCTACCAACATATAACCACAGCTGAAAAATCCTTTTCGATCTGCTTATATAGAACAAAACTACCAGATCTGTTTGGTAGATCTACTACATATCCGGTAGATACTATTTTTATATCGACCACCCTCGAGTTAATTACGACGATTTTTCTCGTGACGTATGTATGTACGTATATGTATGTATGTGCGTATGTATGTCACATAACTCAAAGACTATATACCGTAGAAGCATTTTGTTTGATATGTGGGCTCTGAGGGAGATTTTGTTGTGCACCTCCCCTTGTGATTGCATTCGAATGTTCTCAGGGGGGGTTCCCCCTTTTTTGGGGGGTAAATCAGTGTTAATTTTAATGCAGATAAAAGTGACATGAATTGGCACGATAACTTGGCGATATATCACCAAGCATTTGGTCACGCCAAATTGGCGACATATCGCCATGTTGGCGACAAATTTAGCGAGGAAATGAATTCCAGTTCAATTTGGCGCTATTGGCGATATTTTGGGAAAAAATCCGTTGAATAATGTTAACCCTCTCGGCACCCTGGACCTCATATGAGGCTCCTACTTTTGAACTCAATTTTGGAAGAAGTAAACACTTAAAATGATTTTTTTTCACTTAGGAGCCTCATATGTGATCTACATGAATAGGTGGAGTCCAGTAGCGAGGCCTCAAGTCATCGAACGATTCGCCGATGACCTGAAGGCAAACCTCATCTTGCACTGGAAGAATTAAAGTTTTTAAAATTTTATTTTCAGATTATTTTTTCGGATCATTTAATATTCCGAATAATTTTATTTTAGTGCTGCCATCTGATGAGTAAACGATAAAGCGTGAACTTACGGTCATCACTAAATAAACCGCATCGGTTTTGTGTGTGCGCGCGCAAGTTTTTTCGCTTGTCAGCCATTTCAGCCAATCAGATTCTTTCACAGCTTCCCTTACATATAGTACGACTCATCGGCGATTACTTTTATGTGCAAAGCATTTTGTTTTTTCTGGCAACTCTCAGTTTTGGCGGATCGGGGGGGTTGGATGGGGAAGGGTAAAGATTTTTTTCTCCTGTTCATTCATTCTTTTTCTTTTTTTAATTCGGTGCGTCACATTTAAGAAAAAAAAAGGGGTTGCGGTTAGAAAAATATTGTTATCTTACGATGGCGCCAATATGAGTCCGACGGGTCGAAGACAATATTGTTTGCAACACTAGTTTTGCCATGGGGGAAAACAGTTTCCTTTTGTCTTTTGGAATTTCATCGAACTTTCAAAAACGGACATATGTGTGCGTGGTTTAGTTTTTTTACTCTCTCTTTTTAGTTTCAATTATAAATGTTTTTCACAAAAAATAGTGCTCGTTGCCGTTCGAGCTTTGCATTTCAGCAAGCTTGAATTTTTCAAATTGAAAAAGAAGCATCTGTGTACTAAGATTTTTACAAGGTTAGTTGAATTTTTTAATTACTATTTAGTTTTAAAGCTCATGAAAACAACATGAATGATTTTTATCATTTTAAAGTCTTCATTTATTGTGTGAGGAGAATTTCCTGCTTTAACGGAAATAATGTGCATTACTTGATTTATTTATTTTCAAGTAATACTACTCTGCCTAAATAACAACGATTTTAATGTTTATTTTTCATCTAATGCTTACTTTAATCTAAATTGAAAAACTGAACTGTAAAAATTTTCCGGGAATTTTCGTGCATCTTTCTTAGTTTCAAAATTCCCGTTTTTGTTACGATGACAATGAAGTTTTCTTTTCGGCAGCCCAAAATTTTCAGAAATTTCTGATCACAAACACCCCTGAGCGAAACATGTGGTCTGGTATATTTCTTTAGGGACCTGAAAGTTAGCGATGACTGACGCTTGAAGTCACGCCTCGCTACTGGTGGAGTCACTGACGGGAAAAAAAATCATTTTAAGTGTTTATTTCTTCCAAAATTGAGTTCAAAAGTAGGAGCCTCATATGAGGTCCAGGGTGCCGAGAGGGTTAAAATCGGCCATATTTAATAAATTAATCATTGTAAAACTTTTTTTTTCTGCATTGTTTCACGGCAACGTACGGATTTAAATGTTTTATTTGTTATCTTACTCACTCTAAGTACTATTTTAACACTTAAGGCATCTACTAAGAAATTTACATGTAAAAGGAAGTAGTGTGGGGTCCATAACAAATTTTTTATACTGGATGCCGGCGAAATATCGACTTTAATAATCTAATCGGGACTTTTAGACACCCGTCGCTGAAAAAAGTTTTTTTCTCAAGGTAGACCGTGGAAAGCCGGGCAACGCATCCAGTAAATAGTAAACAGTAATAAATTCATTTGGTAAAATACATTAAGTACAGTACCACAGTTTTCAATACATATAATAATTAACATCTTCAGCAGCTAATAAGCTAAACTGGTTCAGTCTTCAGTTATAACAGGGATTAAGCTAAAATTTCAAATACGATCCTCCGAAAATATTACTTTTATATCAAAGTATGAAATATATTTCGATGTCTTTTATATAGTTTGCTCTTCGAAAATTGTATATCTAATATGTATTAGGGTGAGCCGAAAAAACACTTTTTTTTATTTCGAATTTGTAATAGCGCGGAAAAGTTGCGAGTTATGAAAACAAAAAGAAGGAAAAAAAAATTATCGAAATCGGTTGATATCTTCCGATCGCGCATAAGGCCTAAAGTTTGACAAAAAATGAAAAAAACTTCATTTTCGCGATTTTTTTTTAAATTTTTGAATTGGATCTTTTCGTAATGTAATAGTGCGGAAAAGTAGCTAATTGTGAAGACAAAAAGAAGGAAAAAAAATTATCGAAATCCATTGATATCTTCCGATCGCGCATAAGGCCTAAAATTTGACAAAATATGAAAAAAACTTCATTTTTGCAATTTTTTTTGAAAAAATATTGAATGAGATGTTTTCATATTTTTTTCAAGCGGAAAAGTTGATAGTAATGAAGGCAAAAGGAGGGATTAAAAGGAGGAAAAAAAATTATTGAAATCGATTAATATCTTCCGGTCGTGCCTAGGGCCTAAACTTTGACAAAATATGAAAAAACACCATTTTTGCGATTTTTCGTTTACTTTTTTGAATTAGATGTTTTCGTAATGCAATAGTTTGTAACGTTTACTAATATAGCCTTAAAACATTGTGTTTTGATTCGGTTTTGGTCAGTTATTATCATTCGGTCGCGCATTAACCCCAAAAAAACCCAAAATAAAAATTAAAAAAAGTTACATTTTTACGCGTTTTTGGTTTTTGATAAATAATTTTTTGTGAAACAACCATATAATTTTTTTAGACAGACTGATAATAAGATAGAAAAGCAAACTACCGCAAGTTCAGTCGATGTTATCTAGTAGCTAAGAAACTCTCATGCGCAGACGTCGGGCAGCAATCCAGGCAACGTCGCTAGCCTGGCAACGGCTCTCTCCCACTCCATCGCCGATTTCCTAGACCATGTCAGCTGTCTACCTATATCGGTTTTTCAGTCTGCGTTTCTATGTAGTAATCGCAGTGTACTATTATTTAGTTCAATCTAGCTGTTTTCATTTTGAAAATCTTGTAGTCTTCTCTAATAATGTAGTTTTCTGCTCCGTGTGAATTCGGTGATTTAACGAAAAAATAACAAACGCCAAATAACAAATAACAAGACAAATACTCTGATAACAAGACAAATATTTGGCTGCTCCACTTTTGGTACTCCAAAAGAACTGCCATCAGACAAGCCGTCCACTGGAAAACACATCATTAGGTGCTGTACTCAAGGAAGGTTCAATTTAGCACTAGAAATTAATAATGGTGTCTTCGCCAGTAGGCAGTTAGTTTGATGGCAGTTCTTTGAAGTGCCAAAAGTGGGGCAGCCAAATATTTGTCTTGTTATTAGAGTATATGTCTTGTTATTACATAACTTTTTGTTAAATCATAGAGTCCACACACAGCAGAAAACTACATTATTAGAGAAGACAACAAGATTTTCAAAATGAAAACAGCTAGATTGAACTAAATAATAGTACACTGCAATTATGGGCGCGTTTAGAAACTCGCGACCGGTCGCGATCGGTCGACCGATAGCGCCCGCTCGTGTTTAGAAACTCCGGGCGATGACGTCAAACACTGCCCACCCATGTTTAGAAACTCCGGTCGTGGTCGTAGCGGGCACGACCGGAGCGCCCGACGATTTGCGCCGGGCAAAAAGGTCACATGATCGGGAAGTGTCGCTTGCGCACAAAAAGTGCCATTTGACTTTTAGTTTCGCAGCGCAGCCAGCGACGCGCATTTTCTTTTCGGATAATATGAATATATTTTTTTCTTTTCGTCAATGCAATGAACCCTTTTCTTGTTCTTTCTTCTGTTTATTTTTTAATTTATCTGCAATTCTTTTTTTTGCTTTAATTATAATTAGATGTTTTATTATAAAAAAAATAAATATATATATATATATTTTTCTTTTTCATTTAGTTTTTATTATTTATATATTTTATTATTTATTCCTTTAATTACTTTTTTTTCATTTATTTTTTCCATTACCTTTGTGTAAATATTTTACTTATATTTTTTATTTAATTTATTATTAACCAAAATTATCTTTCTTGTGTACATACCAAATTGAATACCGTAAAATGGGGTGTATAGGAACAGCGGGGTCAATCGGAACAAAACTTCCCGACCGTACAAAGAAATTCTTCATAAATATACTATTGGGTATTTTTCGCTATTAATTTTTTTTTTCAGAAAGGTAAGATCATAGGGAGTAGGAAAAAATTACTTTTGCCAATCTGGCAACGCTACTGGCTGCTAAGGAGGGCTGCACGCGGAATGCTAGAAAACATCACATTTCCATAGACTGCAAAACTTCATATGCAAGAACAAACCTTCTTATATTTAAAAACTAAGGGTGGTATGTTTCTATTATACATGTATCTGAACAACAGAATACCCAGGGACGTCATTTCAAGTTTTTCCAGGGGGGGGGCAAAGGGTAAAAACTAGGGATGGACCGGATATCCGGTAACTATCCGGTATCCGGCCTATATTTTAAGTATCCGGTACTTCCGGATATCCGACCCGGCTGACCTCCCCGGATACGGATATCCGGAACATTTTTGCAGGATATCCGGCAAAGTATCCGGTATTGATGTGTGAAATATCCGGAACGGATGGGAGGGTTATCCGGTATGATGTGAGGACCTAAGTGAATATTTCCTTTTTTACAAAAATCCCAGTTAAAAATGTCATTGTTTGATAAACCTTTTAGATCAGTGGTTCTCAACGGGGGCGATACCGCCCCCCGGTGGGCGGTAGGACAATGTTGAGGGGCGGTGAATCTCTTTTGGGCAGCAGGGGGGCGGTGGACATATTTTGGGCGGTAAGGGGGCGGTGGGTATATTTTAAAATTTGCGTGAGAGAATATTTTGAGCTGGGGCGATAGAAAACTCTTTTCCCATAGATCGGTAAGGATAGCTTTAAAAAAATATTTCTAGGGTTATCTCACGAACCCTGACACTTCTTCTAACGTCATCAAATAGCAAATCAGCCAAAATTTGCCAATAGCACACTTAAATTTCAAAAAAGTTTTTGGAGGTGGGACTTCACTTTCGTAGGGTAACTATCTAAAATAGCCTTAAAATTATGTTTTGTCGATGTCCATTTAGAAATTGCTCAAGGAAGAGTCCTAATTTCCTCACTCCTCTCTGCTCCCGTAACTTTTATAGCCAAAAATAGCTTAAAATTGCGTTTTGGAAACTTCACGTTTAAAAAACTTCCAGGGTAAAGATCCAGAACCATCCACCTCTTTCCCTAGCATAACCACATATAGATAAAAAATTTGTTTTTGGACATTTCTGTTGAAGAGCTATGGAAACCATCATTTTAAAAGACAGCCTAATGATTTTTTCAAAAATGATTACGGGAGGGAATCTCGAAGTACCCGCTTACTCTTTCCCTAATCATGACCAAAAACAGTCTAGAATTGTGTTTCTGGGAAGTCGGTTTCTAAAAATTTCTAGAAGAGAGCCACCAGACTTGACCGAGAAGACCGTAGAAAACTCCCAGAACTTTACCATTCCTTCAACCTCAACAGAAATAGTTTGAATTCAAGTTTTTAAGACTTCAATTTCAGAGAACACCGAAAGGAGCTTTGACTCTCTAACTTGACTAAAATTAGCCTTAAAATAACATTCAATTTTGGAAAAACTTCATGAAGTTTTTCACTCTTGTTAATGTTTCCAAAACTTGCCTAAAATTGCGTCAAGTGATGTCTCCAAAGGCATACTATAATTGGGTTATTAGGACTTTTTGCATTTTATATAACCTTCAAAGATGTGAAATACTCAAAAAAAAATTCTCTGAACTGAACTTATCTTGTAATTTGTAAATTTCAGTTACTTTATTTTTTCCCTATTTACTTTTTTCATTTTTTCCCTCCAATTTAAACTTGATTTATAATCTTTAAGGATGACATATGTACGGGGGGTAGTTTCAAGTCTTTGTCCCCACTGCAAAAAATCGAAAGTCAGGCTTTTTTATTGTCATAAATGAGGGATGCGTATTGTATAGTTGCAAGTAAATAAGAACAACACGATTCGAGATTGGATTTTTTGGGGAACTACTTGAACGCAGTGCATTTTTCAAAGTATATTGTTTTTCAAAAGAAAAAAAAATATTTCAAATCTTTTTGTTCTTATTTACGTTCAAAATGGGTCACTCATTTAATGGAACTATTCTGGGCAGTTAGTTGATTCTTTGACACAGCTTTTTGGCGAAAAAATATTGACTGCTTTTTAAAAAAAAAAAAATCTTATGCTTGAAAAGTTTTTTTACTCATAGTCTATTTTTAATCATCTATTTGGGCAAAATCATAGAGTTAAACTGCGATTCAAGAAAACTTCTTTTCCTTCTCCTCCTCTCAGTTTTACGCCCTTCAGGCAAAGGGGGCGTTGAAAAAATTTTCAGTCTTAAAGGGGGCGGTAGCTGAAAAAAGGTTGAGAACCACTGTTTTAGATGATGTAATTACTTTTCATCTTTCCTTTTTACCAATTTTTGCTTCTAAAACAAAAATTATATGTTATTCCTCCGACTTTGTACTAGACATGAAAGCATTCTGCACATTTGATTTTTCAGAATTTCCTGATAAAGTATGATTGTTTTCAGCTTTTCAAAAATATTTTAGTTAAAATATTTAGAAAGAAAAAGCTACAAACCTTCAAGGATTAATGTGCGACAAAAGGTTGAAAAAAACTTACGATCATATCGTTAGTTCATTAAAATTAATCGCAGTAGCTTTTAACATAAATTCTCAAATTATTTTATTTAATTTTTAGTTTTTATACTTCTAACAAAAATTGCGATCTATTAACACCCAATGATGTTGTAGTTAGATATTTTTTACTTTGCCACTATAATTGCTTTATTATAATTGAAAATAAGATATAATAAATAACCTATCTAACATTGGCAAAAGTGTTCTTCTAGATAATGTTAACATCTGTCCCCATGAATCGTCGCAACTTAGCCATGCTTTTTTTTTTTTTTTTTTGTGAAAGAGAATTTGAATGTGTGTAAAAAAGTTTTGAATCTTACACTTTGTTTCATTCTTTCTTTTTGTAATCCCTTCCTTTCAGAAAAGATATTGCATCTTTAGAAAGTGTATTTTGTTTATTGGAATTTAAGTAAAACTTTAAGTTAATTATTTAGATATAAGTTTATTAATTTATTTTTTAAAGTGAACATGTTTAGAATAATTTTTAATAATAATAATAATATATCGGTCACTTCAGCGAAAATGGTACAAATCAGTCCCGATACTTCAGAATTTTGGTAATTAATTTTAATGTTTACCACCAATTAATTGTATTTCTTATTTGTTCTCCATCTAATTGTGTGTAACCAAGTATTACTTCTTTAGGCATAAGCCTAAAGGACTCAAAAAAAAAAAAAAATCTTTGGCAAAAGAAGGAAAAAATGATCTGCCACAGCTTCAAATTGCTAGGACTTAAAATGCAATTTAAGATTAAGCTGAAATGCAACAACGAAACCACTTGCAATGCAAGCACAAAATATGCTTCTGACACCCTTTCTGCTGATTTTTATGTATGTAAACAAAAAAATCTTGGAAAAACACTTATTTATCTTTATTCCTAGATTTTTTATGTTTCAAACTGTCCACTCTGTTACAAGTCTTTCAGAAATAAAATAAGCAATTGCATTCAATGTGATATTTTTTTAAAGTACAAGTAATGTATCTACTGTGATTACTTTGATACATTGAATTATATAGTTAGCAACTAAGATAAGTCAAAAATTCTTTGCTGATCATAGTTAATTTGCACTGTGGGATGTCCACTCTGTTACAGTCGCATTAATGGTGCAAAAAATATTTTTTTCTTGAAATTGCAGACAGAATTAGTTTTAAGACGTTTAGTCCATTTTATACTTGTTCTGTAATTAACTTTTCTTTACAATTAGAAATATATTTTTCAAACCTCATTTTTGTCTCTTCTGTTACACAAAGTGGTCAAACTATTCAAAACCCTTAATGAATGGCTCATATACAAGCTATTTACACTTTATTATGCACAAATAAACAGTGAATAATTTTTAAAACAACGATTAGTTGGCGAAAATTACTTCATTTGATAAACTTAACTAGACAATTTCAGGCATGATTTGTACCATTTTGGCTGGAATCACCCATAAATATAACATTTGCATCTAAGAATTATGTTTATTTTTTTCAAAATGAAGTTGAATTTCGTTGCGATTGTTTAAGAATTAGTTTATTAATTTGTTTTTAAAAAAGTGAATGTGTTAAGCATGACTCTTAATGTGTTTAAAATGATAATTTGCTACTTTTAAGAATGTGTATCTTAATTTTTTGGAACTAAAATAAAATTTCAAGTTGATTAATTAAGTATAAGTTTACTCATTTGTTTTTTTAAAAAGTGAACAACTTTAGCATAACTCTTAAAAATATATTTAAGCTGCTGATTTGAATCATCAGAAAATATGTACCTTTGTTTCTTGGAGTTATATAAAATTTTTAATTGATTATTTGAGTATAAGTTTATTATTATTATTATTATTTAACACACTGGTCCTGTTTTAATATTTTCTTCTTTAACTTGTATGTTAGAAAAATTACATGCATATTCTTCGAAAAAAAAAAAAATTCAAAGCAAAATTTTGCTTTATATTATTACAAAATTAGAAATAAGAAAATGTGTTACTTTTTAATGAAGTTTAAATTCATAAAATTCTAATGAAATATGTATAAATTAAAAAAAAAAAAAAAAACGTTTATCTAAGCTTAGTTTTTTTTTCTTTCTTTCTTCCTTTTTTTGTAAGTCAATTATCGTTTACATAATATTGGTGAAATATTTAATAACTGTATCATTTATGTAGAAACTTATTGAAATGATATTGAAACAGAAAAGCTTTAAAATTTAAACTAAGAATAATTAAAAGTTTAAACTTCGACTACATACAGAAATATTTAATTATATCTTATAAAGTTTTGTCTCTTTTGATTAAAATACATAATTTAGAAAGAAATCACAATATGCTAGTGTTTCATTTCATATGTAGCGCTACTTCTGTACAATAAAATAGAGGCTTTAAAAATTAATTTGAAAGTATTTAACATGCTCTTAAAGAAATGATGCGAGAAACAACTTTGATTTTTTGTTTTGAAGCTGCATTGCATAAAAATAAGCGAACATGCAATTTAATTGTAATGCCGGATATCCGCAGGATATCCGGCGGTACACTTCCGGATACCTGGGGATATCCAGATATCCGGCTTGGGATGAGCCACCGGATATCCAATATCCGGTATCCGGCAAAATCACTATCCGGTCCATCTCTAGTTAAAACACAACACAATTTCACCAGAAAACAACAAAAACCACGCCCACTTATATGTAAATACATTGATTTCTCAAAGTCAGGGGGGGGCAATTGACCCCCCCTGCCCCCCCTAAATGACGGGCCTGAGAATACCACATTAGAATTTACATTTTTTATAAATTGTGTCATAAAAATGAAGAATTCTGAAAAATGCCATAGGAAAAAAATTTGCGGGGTGAATCGGAACACTTAGTTCTGTTGCTCCAATTAAACTTATTTGAAGGAAACTGTTTGAAAAATCAAGATTCTAACCCCAATTCTTCTAATCAAGACAAGGACAAGGATTTATTACTGTTTAACCCTTCTTGTGAGCAACTAGATCTTAGAATGACAGAAAGTTGCAGATTTAAAATGATTTGTGTTCCAGGAGACTTTTTTTTACTTAAAAAACATGGAGGAAAGTCATACAGACTTTATGTAGCAAAAGTCCAGCACACAGACAGTGATGAATAAGTGGGAAAATCTTACAGGACGATCCCCGAAACCCAGAGATTTCAAGAAACTAAAGAAAAGGAAGCGCTTATCCCGGAAGATGTTATGAAAAAACTTGAGACAAGCCACAACTGCTAGTTTCAAGGACAAGTACATATTTGTGGACGACATGAGTGACTTCCATTCATGTTAAATCTTTGTATTTCAATTCAAAAGCATTTCTTAAAATTAGTTTTCATTTTTCATAAGTTCAAGATTATTTTGAATTTTGACTAATTATAAACGTTTACTGGTATTGAAATTATACATTTATTTGACAGAAATTATCTGTTCTTATTCTCCCCCATCAATATTACTCATGTTTGTGAAACCTATTACAGGTTAAATTGAAAAAAATAAAAATTTTAACATGTGTTCCGATTGACCCCTATCAGCGGGGTGATTCGGAACGCCCATAATTTCCTATATATTTTAATAATAATTGTTCAAAATGTTTTGTCTTTGCTTGGAATATCAAAAGTAAAGCAAGACCGAAGTTTATACCCAAAAAATCAAATTAAAAAAAAATCTTTTAACTGCTTTTTTTACAATCAAAGCTGAAAAGTGTTCCGATTAACCCCATTTTACGGTATTTACCCATGTGGGTTGTTTTGTTGGGGCACATTTGAGCGCTTTAAATAAAACAAAATTAAAATTGCAAAGAGCTTATTTTCTCATAAATTGAAAACTCTCTTCTTTCTTCTCTTTGGTATTAGAATTGACTCTTGACACTTTCAAAAATTATTTTTGGACTGGGTACGGAATCGTAAGATTCTAGACTTATCAAAATTTAGAAAATCTGATTAATAAATCATCATACACAATAAGGAAACTATGCACTTTTATAAAATTAATTTTCATGGTGCAATATCTAAAGATGTATCAATTGGCTTCATAGCAGAACCATCAGTAAATGCTTGATTTAATTCCAAATTTTGCTTCAATGACAAAACAAAAATTTTTACTACCAATTCTTGGAAGCTTTCCAGCTGCTATTGAAGGTTTTTTTCCCCCATAATATTCAAAAATTTTAAGTTTGGGAAAATTGAGCTGTTCCATGTGTGTACCTTTTCTCCCCTACAATTTTTTTTTCCCCATTTCATGTTGTGATTAAAAAAGAGGTATGTCAAACTGTCAAGCACAGTAAAAGAGAAAAGACTTATAATACAAGAGTTTTTACAACTAGATAAATATGAAACACCACATACTATATTTTCAATGAAATCCATCGAAGAAAGATGAACACGAAAATTGCTTTTGAAAACCCTATCATTCACAGGGGCGGCCCTAGCAGTTTTGCCGCCCCAGACAAAAATGCAAAATGCTACCCCTCTTAAAGTTTGAAAAGGAATAAATTGCTTATAAATACAACTGAATAAATAGATGTTGTGAATTAAAAACAGTGACAAAATAAAATCCTATATTCAGGGTCGGATTTAAACAGAATATCGCCCTAAGCTATTTTAGATGTAGGGCCTCTTTTGCAGTCCCTGAAACAAAATTGTAGGCTTTTTTTGTCCTTTTTATTCGATGTTTCAGAAGCTCTTGCCCCCCCCCTTCCCCTCCCGTTTTTGCACTTCATACTGTCTTCATTTATTTTTACTTTATTCATTTCTATTGACCTTGGAGAGGGATGAGTATGAGGAAAATGATGAGATGACTATTTTTCATAGAGTATAGAATAGTTGCAAATTCAGGGGGGTGGGGGTTCCCCCCCCCGGGAAAAATTTGGAATAATAAATATTAAATTCTGCGTTTTGAGGTCTTATAAAATGTACCTAAGACAACAAAAATAATAGGAGAAAAATAGGCAAACAATACCTTTTAAAAGTTATACCTCCTTTTGCAAACTAAAATCAATTTAAATAAAAATTGCTTGTGCTTGTGGTTCTATAAATCAGTGACATTAATCGACAAGGAAAAAGAGCTTGGGTGGAGAAAAGAAAACTGACATTGACTTTCGATATAAAGTTAGTGTCCAATCTTCCGACTAACACAACACTGAATTAAATGTAAAATGATCAATAGAAAAAAATGCATTAAATAATTTAAAGGAAATGGTGTGAATATTTAAAAAACAGAAGAGTAACATCCCGACCATAAGGACAATTAATGCTTTTTTCATTTAATAAAAAATAAAGTTGCAGCACTTATCAAAGAGTTTCCAAAATTTATTTAATTGTTTTCAAGACATCTAGAACAATTATATTTGCATTTTCCAGCCTCTGGTATTAAAATGCTGAATTGCTTAGTTTCACAGATTGCACTAACTTTGTAAGAAACGTCTGCTTTAAGTTAAGAAATATAGATATTACTAAAGATTTCTCTCAACAATTGTTTTTTTAATGGGTTTATGTAAGTACTAAAAATATATAACACGTCCTAAATTTTTAAGTCTATGTATAAATACAATTAATTATCTAAAATTTGTAAAATAGCATTTAAAAAATGCAGTTAAATAACACTTGCAGCTGATGCATACTTTTATGACAATTGGATGAGAGGTTAATAATTTGCTTGCTATGTCAGAACTACCAGGTAATGTATCGTTGAAAATGTATTATTATGCATTGGTAAATGTATTGTAGGAGTATTAAGAAAAAAAAAAGTTTTTTTGCTATTAAATTCGTTTTGACTTTTAAGCCTGCAAAATTTCTGAGTCAGTTTTAAAATCAATCTGTTCAGCTAATTCATAACTTGGCTGCGATTATTTTTCATTAGAAAGTATTTATCACGTCTGGGATAATTATTTAAATCAGCAACGTAAGCAGTCAGCTTCAGTTTCTAATCTATTGAATTTTGCTCTTGTCATAGCACAGGAAGCGAAAGATGCTTCGCCCACTTATGTTGAAACAATTAACAATGTTTCACAGCTTTTTTGGAAATGTAAGGATTCTGTGTAATGTCATTCTAAAAATGCATTTTTAGTTTCAATTGATTGTCAGTAGTTACATCAATTTAATGTTTCTTTCTTTTTTTTTTTTTTTATCAAGAGCTAGGAGGTGTCAGTTATGAAGTATAGTTTTGATCCAAGATAATTTTTCTTTTTGAGTAGCAAAATATTTAAGAAATGCTTTGGAAATATTAAAGAACATTTGATCTTTTATAAGAATTGTAATTTTATTAAAAGTTTGGTGCTATGATTGAGTAAATAGTGATCACTAGCTGAGCTACCTTGAAATGTCTAAGAAACCCTAGGGTTTCCCAAAATCTAAGTTGAAGACCTTTGTGCTAGATCAAGCGCATTTATATGCCTTGTTTATCTCTACAATTTTCTCTCTACACAATTTACAAAACTTATATTAGGGGCACCCCAGCGGGAGGATACTATGACCTCCAAAAAAAATTTCATATTTAGCAAATTTTTACTAATAATTCGGAAAATTTGAAAATAGTGAGACAGTTTTGTAATGTTACCATCATGCGTTATTTAATTAATTTATTTATTTATTTTTTCAATGATGTTTTATATCTCTTCTCAGCAGATATATGCATGCACACATTTTATTATTTTTTCGTTTATTCGTTCGGTAAAATTCGGCGCTTCATTTGATGAATTGAGATTCTTTTCCCTCCCCCCTCCCCCCCCCCCAAAACTACGCTTTATGCCCCGATCTTCTTTCAACAATTCCAAAATCTTGACGTTCTTAAAGTTGTCTGAGGTAGTTAGTTTGTCTTTTAAAATGTCTCCATTAACAATTATAGTTTCTAAATATTCGTTTATATATTCGTTTGTTTTAATAGGCTATGTTGAAATAGCCGAAAATGTTGTCTTGAAATGGATTTTTTAAAATAACATGCGCAAACATCGCTACATTCATACCTTTCAGGATTCCTAAGTGTAAAAAGAATCATATTTGTTAAATTTTTTTGTACGTTTCTTTCCTTGAAGAAAATTTATTTTATTATTCGAGCCAAAATGCCACCCCTAAAATTTGCCGCCCCGGACAGGGGTCCGGAATGTCCGCCGCTAGGGCCGCCCCTGATCATTCATCCGACTAACAACTTCTTCATAATACACAGCTCCATACGCGGAATTTTATACTTCACTTTCGCAGAAAGCACAATTCGGAAGACGAAGAAGATGATTCAGTTTGATCTGAATCAGAATCAATATCAGAATCTGAATCAGAACTGCTTAATATTAAATTTACCAAAAGCGCTGCTTCATCCATGGCGCTAAGAAAATAAAACGACGCTCGACCGGTCGCGGTGTTGTTTATAAACTCCTTCGGTTCCCGGGATGCCCGTGACGTCTCAGCCACGACCGGTCGCGCCCGCTTCGACCGAGGCTGGGTAGTTTCTAAACGCGCCCTATGACATAGAAACGCAGACTGAAAAACCAATATTGGTAGACAGCTGACATGGTCTAGGAAATCGGCGATGGAGTGGGAGAGAGCCGTTGCCAGGCTAGCGACGTTGCCTGGATTGCTGCCCGACGTCTGCGCATGAGAGTTTCTAAGCTACTAGATAACATCGACTGAACTTGTGGTAGTTTGTTTTTCTATCTTATTATCAGTCTGTCTAAAAAAATTATACGGTTGTTTCACAAAAAATTATTCATCAAAAACAAAAAACGCGTAAAAATGTAACTTTTTTTATTATTATTTTGAGTAATTTTGGGGTTAATGCGCGACCGGAAGATAATAACTGACCAAAACCGAATCAAAACACAATGTTTTAAGGCTAGATTAGTAAACGTTACAAACTATTGCATTACGAAAACATCTAATTCAAAAATTAAACGAAAAATCGCAAAAATGATGTTTTTTCATATTTTGTCAAAGTTTAGGCCCTAGGCACGACCGGAAGATATTAATCGATTTCAATAATTTTTTTTCCTCCTTTTAATCCCTCTTTTTGCCTTCATAATTATCAACTTTTCCGCTTGAAAAAAATATGAAAACATCTCATTCAAAATTTTTTCAAAAAAAATCGCAAAAATGAAGTTTTTTTCATTTTTTGTCAAACTTTAGGCCTTATGCGCGATCGGAAGATGTCAACCGATTTCGATATTTTTTTTTTCCTTCTTTTTGTCTTCATAATTCGCAACTGTTCCGCGCTATTACAAATTCGAAATAAAAAAAAGTGTTTTTTCGGCTCACCCTAATATGTATCTATCGGATGGACGGAATATTTCAGGATTTATTTTTGGTAAAAGTGTACCATCTCACTTTCGGCCTTTCACAGTAACATATAATATTTATTTATGTGTGTATTTAGTTACTGCATCACTGGTACAGATGAATAGTGCAAGAGATTCCTTCGGGATAGTTGCTAATTTTTTCTGGGGCAAGTTGTTTCGCGGAACAACTTGCCCCCAAAAAAGGGAACAACTAGCCCCAAAAGCACATATCTTTAAAACATCAATTTATAGGTTAGATAACGAAACGTAAATGGTTTCAGCGTATGGTATTAGGGTGCACAATCTACCTTCATAAAAAAATACCAAAAAACTTAACACTAACTATTAAATTTTAGTCAAAAGACCAAAAACACCAAAGCCAAAAATATTTACTTTCGTCGATCAGTAATGCACGTGCTCGGCTTTTAATATACCGAACGCCACTGGGCTCGCAAAAATAGCCGCCATTTGTGCGCTATAACATTCTATTTCAAAGGGAACAACTTACCCGCGGAACTTTTAGCCCCGCTCTCCCCTACGTATTTTGCGTGCGGAAAAAAAAGGCAGAGACTAGCGGGTCTCGCTACATACGTTAATATGACGTCACGGGCTGGTTTTGAATGCGGAGAATTTTTCCGTATTGGGCAGAGACTAGACCCCAAGATCGGAAAAACTGACCGTGGCTATAACAATAGAACAACTCGGCAGTCCAAAGAGATTGTCCATTGGTTGCCAGAAAGCAATTAGCGCATGGTTGTGTGTTTGGCGCCAGTGATCACTGCTTGGCGTAAATAGTTATTTTTGAATTGCTCTAAAAAGTGGAATTTCTTGACAACAACCGGAAAGTCCAGAAAGTTGTCCATCATGGCGTTCGCGGGGAAAGAGTTTCTTGTGCGTTTAAAAGTCGTAAGTATAATGATATTAGACTCATGTAAATTTTGAATCTGTTTCATTGCAAGTTGTGTCGAAAAATGCTTGTTTCATTATTACATAATCGGTTTAAAAATTATTTGTTGTCTCGTTTCTGTGTTTGTTTACTTGAAATGTACTGGCGGGATGTTTTAAATAATGCTCAAAATTTTTAAAAAACTGTTTCGCGTGTTATTTTTTTTTAATCTATATTTTGATGTTTGAATTGAAAAATAGCTTTTGGATATCTTTTCATGCACAGCTTGAATCCATGACGTGAAGGAATATGATTTGTCTTAACTCTGGTTATCTTAAAACCTTTCACAGTATCATAAAAATTTATATTTAATGAAAATATTTCTTTTCAGCTTTAGCATTGGGATACAGATTGAAGCATTTTTTTAACATATGCGGAAAAGCTGTTTTTGTTTGATAAATGTTTAAAATTAGAAGTGCTAATTCCTTTCTGCAACCTTGATTTTACCTGAGTAGTTTACTTTAATGTATGCAAGTAAAAGTAATTTTTGTTCTTTATACTAACAACGTACTTTGATAAATTATGAGCATACAAAATATAGAAAATGCAATGAAATAGCTGCTTCATTCCACTAAATAACTAACAATTTCGACCATATTTTATGCACTTGTTAATTAACATGTTGACTCCCAAACTACAAAATATGAGCTGGATTAAAACCAATGTATTTGTCAGCTAGTTTGGATGTTATATAGTATCTTCCCCGAAGTAAAATATCTCTACTTATGCCCGAGTATGCCACATGAGGCAATAAGCCTCTGTTTAGGAGCAAAAGATGGACCTAGTTGCCCTGGTAGGTGCTACGATATAACATGATTAAGAAAAAAATTTCAATGAAAGCCTACCTAAGGTCCCAGTAGCAGAAATTGCGAGATGCGAGACGTACGTCACAGATTTTTCAGCGATCTGCAGATAATTTTCAAAAGAAGGAGAAGGAAAATCAAATACAGCTCAACGAAAATTGAGAGAAAATAAATGTCTTTGGTCAGCCAAACGGTGATGCTGTTCATCGTCAAAACAAACGAAATTATCCCATGTTTTGTACTTTCATTATACATTTTACATTACCATCCTATTATAAGCAGCCATGAGAAAGGCCCCAGCTTTATTCTCATACACTATTAATCTACTAGCAACTACTCCTCCTCGTCATAAAGACCTTTTTCTTTGGGAGGGAGACGGTCGTGGACTGTATTTGCAATTCAGTAAAGATAATTTGGTGTGATATGTAAGTAATCAATAGAATTTTCTAAATCGATTATTTAAATATTTATGGTTGTTTTAAAAGATTTCCGACTCCTTAAAAGCGCATGATGTTAAAAAACGTTATGTTTCTTCTCTTCAATCAATATAGTTTAACTGGTGTTTTCTGAGACATTTTGCAAAGGGACAACTTATCGGTAGCGAATGTGTTAAAAAATCCTTAAATACTCCTCAATTTGAATTTTAAAAAAAAGAGTAAACTAATAAAAATGCTGCGGATTATTTCCAACTGCCGAAATCAGTGTCGCAGACTGGCTAGAAAATTTCTGCTTATGGGTCTAAGGTCTGATCTTTAAACATGTTTTACTCAAAATTTTTAATTAGTTCACTTTGCTTTTTACTGCGTCATATATGCTCGAATGTGTGTATGAAACAGGGTTGGCAAGTTTTTGACAGTCGGAGGTTTTATCCGGTTTTAACCGTGGTTTTTACCGTCATGTCAAAAACCCCTTTTCGACATAGTTTTTGACATAATTGTCAAAAACCTAAATTTCTGTCCAAAACATGTTTAAATTTGATATTGATAATCAAAATACATTTTCAAATAAATTTTACAATTTCTGATTTCAGACACTGAAGTAAACTTTTGGAGTTTTAGATTATTAAAATAAAGTGTAATAAGCAATCCTAAACATGATTGAAGGGCTCGGGAGTAAATAATGGTAACTAACATTTTAAAAAATCAAACATATGGCTTTTGAATATGGCTTTATTGCTTCGAGAAATTACTGTAACAGTTTTTTTTTATTTTAAAAATGAAGTGGGTACATTAATTCAGTGCTGAAAATTGAGTAAAGTTTGTATTGTTTTTTTGTTATGAGTTTTTTTAAAGAAATCACAGTAATACTATTGAAACAATAAGCTTATTTTCCAGTACAGAATATTTATAGTAATTCTCAGACAGAGTTGATTACAAAAGTAACAACAATAACTAATAAATAAATAAATAAAATAGTTTGATCAAAAATACTTAGCAGATTTGTACACTGAGTACTAATTAATTTAGTTTTGCTTTTACTCAAAAGAAAAAAAAATCACTTTAAATTCCGATGAAAAGATTTTTAGATTGATAAAATAGCTAATTAATAGTTAGTAAAACATTTAAACAAAACCACTTTAAAAACTGGATTTAACTTTTAATACTTTTAACTTTTTTCATGACATAACAAGTTAATTTAAAAGAATGAGAATTAATTTTCATTAAATTTGTTAATTTAATTTTTATTAAACTTGACTGATAAGATAACTAATTGATTGTTTTTAAACATTTAAACAAAACTTCTTTAAAAACTGGATTTAAGTTTTAATACAGTCGAACCTCGATAACTCGAACCTTGATAACTCGAATTTTTCGATATCTCGAAGAATTTTTCTTTCCCTTCATGCATCCTATATTGTCAATGCTAAAATTACCTTGTTAAGTCGAAATTTTCAGATTTAAACCCTCGATAACTCGAAATATTTTATTTTCATTCGAATTCCATTTACTCTTTCCTTGTCCCAAAATGTGTATAATCGTGCATTTTTTGTTTTCATTCTGTTTTATGGGCAATCAATTCAGATGTCACGTATTAGAATGGGGAAGATGCATGATTTTCAAACTCACTTGCAAATGAAAGACCATGAAAAACTGTGCAGAAACATACCAATAACACCTCCATTAAGCCAGTTTAAACATATTTAAAACGAGTTTTAAAAGCGATTAGGCCACGCCTCCCGAAAAACGAAAGTAGCCGCTCCATTAGTTTGTGACGTCACAGAATACTACTTTTCTCCCTGCGTTCCTTCTGCTAACGTTTGCTCTGCTGTACAGTGCGGAACTTCACACTAGCAGATATTGAGAAGATGGATCACGGAATCAATGTATTCCAAATACTAGTTTTAAAGCACAGGTTTTACATACTGCCAAGTTATTAAGCCTTTACAAGTCGCAAATCTTCACGGTTTATTTATTTATTTTTTTAAATTTTATGTTTTTTTAGCTATAAAAGAATACTTATATGAAGAACATTTAGCTGGTAAAAACATGGGCTTAGATTCTTTGAGACACATGTCAGTCATGTTAACTGGGGGGTTCGAAAAGAAGAATACAATTTTTGTTATTCAACGACAAATATTGATAGCAAATACATTTTTTCGAGATAAAAGAACTTGATTTTTGCATAGCGCGTGTTTTTACAAGAATATCAAAATGCAATGCAATTCGGATGTTCTTGAGGATTGTTTGTGATTTATTTCATCAGAAATTTATTTAGAATTTGTTTTATTTAAAGCACATTTTAATTTAGATGATGACTTTTTAAAATGTTATTTATAAATCTAAACTTCTATTTATAGATTAATATTTTTTTATTTGTTACTCTGTAGAAAATAATCTGAATAAATGAACAAATAATAATAAAAAAATCTACGTTTTAACAATTCATCAAAAATTTATGAGGTTTTTTTTTTTTTTTTTTTGAGCAATCGCGATTGCTATTTGGTTTAACTCAATCGAAGCTGGTATTAACTCCTCAAACCAATTAAATAGCACACGGGTGCAACACTCCTCCTTCCTCTATTCGATAAATTAAATAAAATTTCAAATAGCGGGAACATTTTTAAAGAAAGATTTTTTTTTTCACACACTCTTGGATACATTTTGAATGTCACCCGGCAGGGCCGGTCTTAGGCCGATTGGACCGATTTTGCCCAATCGGGCCCCACGCTAGCAAGGGGCCCCGCGCCGACAAATTATTTTTGACTTTAGGTAAATGAGACAAAAAAAAAAAAAACTATATCAAAATAAAAAGCTATTTGGCAATATTTAACTGATGTTTAATCGATCTGAAAGTATGGTGCTACGTTTTGTTCAATTTATGGTATAGGAGCAAGAGGCCCCGCGCCGACAAATTATTTCCGCCTTTAGGTAAATATTAAGAAAAACTGTATCAAAATAAAAAGCTATTTGACAATATTTACCTGGTTTTTAATCTGTCTGAAAGTAGGGTGCTACGCTTAGTTCAATTTATGGTATAGGAGCTAGGGGCCCCTCGCCGACAAATTATTTCCGCCTTTAGGTAAATATTAAGAAAAGCAGTATCAAAATAAAAAGCTATTTGGCAATATTTACCTGGTTTTTAATCTGTCTGAAAGTATGGTGCTACGTTTTGTTCAATTTATGGTGTAGGAGCAAGGGGCCCCGCGCCGACAAATTATTTTCGCCTTTAGGTAAATGTTAAGAAAAACTATATCAAAATAAAAAGCTAATTAGGAATATTTAACTGATGTTAATCTGTTTGAAAGTATGGTGCTACGTTTTGTTCAATTTATGGTATAGGAGCAAGGGGCCCCGCGCCGACAAATTATTTTCGCTTTTAGGTAAATGTTAAGAAAAACTACATTAAAATAAAAAGCTAATTGTTAATATTTAACTGATGTTTAATCTGTTTAAAAGTATGGTGCTACGTTTTGTTCAATTTATGGTATAGGAGCAAGGGGCCCCGCGCCGTCAAATTATTTTTACCTTAAAGTAAATGAGAAAAAAAACTATATCAAAATAAAAAGCTTATTGGCAATATTTAACTGATGTTTCATCTGTCTGAAAGTATGGCGCTACGTTTAGTTCAATTTATGTTGTAGGAGAACTTTTTGAAACTTTTCACATCTCTATTATTCTATTGACGTTATCAGATGCATTCCCATAACCACTACTATCAGATAAATTATTAGAAAAAATTAAACATCTGTCGATTTGAACATATTAAATCTGCGGTCGTACCTACTCTATTGTCAAAAGAGAAAAGAAAAAAAAAACATAATCGGCCTGCATCAACGTCAAAATTCTAAATGATTATCGTCACTTAATATTATGGCTATAAGGGCCCCTCGCAGGGCCTTATTGTACTGGGGTCTCCCATTTAAGGGGCAATTAAGGTATGTACTTATTAATTTGGAAGCGGGGTTATTAAAATTCATCAACAATGAAATGTTCTCCAAGAAAACACTACCGATGTTTACGGTGCCAGTAAGAAACGTAAAATATCAGTTGTACAAGCACGTATGTTAAAGGGAAACCCAAGAGCATTTTTCACCCAATGAGTTTGACTCCAGGGGCGTTTATATAAGGGGACCCATGAGGCCCTATTTTCTCCAAAAATAAACAAACACACTTAATCAAAATATTTTCTGAGCTTTTTGCCCAAAAAAAGAAATTGTACGAGAGGTTAGAGCAAACCGTCCCGCATAGCTAAGAGGCGGATGGCAATTGAAGGGCCAGGGGGGAAAAAGATGAAAGTCACTTTTTCATCAATTTTGAGATATTAGCGCAATCTAGGGGCTATGAAGGACTAGTATCATCTGGTAGAACAACAAGGGGGGAAAAAAGATGAGAAGCGACCGAAATGTGCATGAAAACTCGAAAAACTACATAAGGAGCTACGAGAAATCAAACTTTGTTCTTCGTTTTTCTCGAAACCGCTTTTTGGTCACTTTCATCTTTTTTCCTCCTAGCCCTTCAATTTTTAATCTTTTCACGAGTGGCGTAACGAAAGGCTAGGTGCTTTTTAGTGCCAGATTCATGGGGGAAATTCGGAACCCGTGCCCCGACTGCCAACTTCAGAGGGCAACTAATTAAAAAGAAACACGGAATCAGAAGGTTATCATGACCTCCTGGACAAAGACCAAAAAGATCCTAAAATTCCACTGTTAGACTTTTAGTTGCGGAAAATTTCCAGGTGAGAGCATCCCACAACTCCCCTTCCCCCTCCCCAAATGGCCCCATCACCAAAGATAACTTAAAATTACAATATTATGACTTCAACTTCAGAGCGTTTCTGGAGGAATACTAAATTTCTGTTTCTATATTCTGATAAATTTCCGAAAATTTCTGGAAGACTTGCCTTTTCTCTAACAACGAGGTCAATTGCCTAAAATGGCGTTTTAGGGATTTAAAATTTTGGTAGATATCTCTCCCCTCCCGTTACCCTCTAACCCAGTGATTTCTAACCTGCGGCGATCGCCTCCTAAGTGGCGATTTGACTCCTCAAAGGGGCGGTAAATTCTTAAGGGGAGATAGGGGGTGATGGGTAGATAGAAGAGAAAACGCTAATAATAAAAGGGTAGCGAAAACCGAATTTGTAAACATGTACGAAACCGGTTGTTCAGAATTCAGGTTCAGACAATTGATCACAAGTTAAGGAAAAAACTAATTAAAGTTCAAGAGCTTCCTCCTTGAACCTCAGGAAGTATTTTGTCATTCATTGTCCATTTTATGAATTTTCAGACTTTTAATATATCTTCTTTCAAATTTTTAGTTCAATGATTTTAATTCCCCCAGATTCCAGTGTAGAAAGGAAAATAATTTCTTGAAATGTACTTCTGTTTTTGAAAAGTACGTCGATGATCTTGGTTAATATTACCCATCAAATGCTTATCAGTTCGTTTTGTGAAATAAAAAAAATAAAGGTATTTTATTTATTTATTAATATTTTTAGTTTAAAAGTGATTGGTTAAAATTTCTTATATTTTTAATAATATCGATGTTCACTTACTTATGTTTTTTTCGAGGAAGAAGGTGGATGGGGGCGATAAGTGTCAGTCTGCGTCTTAAAGAGGGCGATGAGCTCAAAAAGGTTGGGAAACACTGCTCTAACCAAAACGGCAACCAGAGAAATAGGTCCCACAATACAGAATGCTGAGTTGATGACTTTTTTTTAAAATATTCTTTATTAGTACAGAGAAGTAAAAAGTGCGCTTTGTTAAAACGGTGTCGTGCCCGATGCGACCGTGCCCGATGCGACCCTCAGAAAAACGTAGCTAAAGCGACCCATCAGTGGGAGTTCCCTTATCATGACGGTGATTGACATTGCACTCGTGCCCAGGGCTGCGGAGTCGGAGGAAAAATGGTCGACTCCGACTCCGACTCCGACTCCGGGATTTTAAAACTTTCGACTCCGACTCCGACTCCCGACTCCTGCTTTTTTTAATTATTTATTTTTTTTACCCAAATGTGAAGAGGGAAAGACCCTAAACAAAGGTTGAAATATTAAGTCCATTTTTAAAAGTTTCATTTTTATTCATAGTCGTAGCCAGGACTCACTTTAGGGGGGGTAGCAAGCTGTGGTATCCCAGTTGGAGGTCATGGGAGGTCATTGTGACCTCTCAAAAAGTTCAATTTTCTCAAGAATTCTCTCAGCTAATTTCAGCACATGTACCTCAATTCTCGGAGGTCACTGTGACCTTCCAAAAAGTTCATTTTCTCCAGAGCAAAAGACAAGTGCCGCTCTTGTTATTTGACTCCGTACAAAACTAATCCTTTCCGTGTTAAATGGCCAGACTTTATTTTAACACATTGCATTTTTGCTGCAAATATTTTTAATTCACTTGCATAAGCCCAAACATAGCAATTCGTTTTACAAAGCGAACCCGCCATTTTAAAGCCCTTTTATTGATCCTAGATGCTGAGGATTTGGATATTGGACGCTGAAAATTTGTATCTGTTAGTTTCAAAGATATGTTTTCACCTCCATGAAATTTCATCCACATCGGAGGTGGTCGGAGTCGGAGTCGGAGTCGACATGTTTTTCAGCGACTCCGACTCCGACTCCTTTGGTCCAAAATCAGTCCGACTCCGACTCTTCGACTACGACTCCGACTCCGACTCCGCAGCCCTGCTCGTGCCCTTGCTGCTTCCCTCCTTTGTTAATCCCTAGTGGACAGCCACCCATTGTTAGCGCATTACATCTCACATTAAAGGCATGACTGCACACAGTGGAAGACGGACACGAGATTTCAAATTACCATTAGACAATTTTCTTGAAGAATCTTTTCTTCAATGTTGTTTCTTAACGAAGGAAATTCTTCCATGATGGTAGTGTAGTTTCATCCTAGAAAATTACCGAGCAATTGTTCTTAATTTTGCATATGATTTTGTTTAATAAGCGCTTTTCATGATTTTCAAGTTATGGTGGTTTGATGACAAATTATATTCTCGTTTAAAT